>VWZV01011695.1:133081-232029 GCA_013397155.1 Irena cyanogastra
CACACTTCTTGCCCTCCACATCCCAGCTCAATATACTGTTGCTTATAACTGTCTTTTATTTGTGTTCAGTCTCTTGGAAGACTGCTTTCCGCCTCAGTGTTATTCGAGTCAATTTACACTAATTTTTCAATGAGACTTTGCAAATTGCTATGTTATTAATTTTTACTATCACAAATACTTCATTAGATTTTACATACATTTAGCTTCCTGTATCCCTATTTTTTCTGTCTATTTACTAGATGATTTAGAAGTTACTTGTGTCTGATATTCTTCATTATTCCCTTATTGTTCACTCAGTAAGCTTTGAGTGCTTGCAAAAGCAGCATCTGCTTCCATATACTACCAAGACTTAAAGTCAGGACTCTTGCACAGTGCTGTAATTTATAGGATCATGCTTTCTATCAGCAACATATTTATCCCATCTCAGTGGCAGCTTCTCAGTTCTCCATGACTTTCATAAATCATTACAGGTGGTGTGGTCACCACACTTTAGATCCTGGGATGCACATGCTCAGAATAGCCAATCTATGCTTTTCCTCCCAGCCTTCTGGTCCTATCCCAATAACATTTTTTATAGTTCTGATTTGCTTCCTTGCTACAACCTTCCTTAGACAAAAATGCAACAGCTTTTACTTATACTGCAATAAACTAAGCCCTTTCATTTCTGCTTTTTTTTTCTTTCACTGTTTTTATGCTGCAGTTAATAGGAATAGTAATACATTTCCTTCCTTTCTACAGAAAAAAACCAAAAAATATACTGGATTTATATATAGGTGCTTAAACATCATTTTAAAATCCACTGATACCCAGCACAAACCATGTGGCACAATTCTGAAGAAAAGGCTTTTGTCTGGTCTATTTTTAAAAAAAAGGCTACCAACATTTCTAAAAAAAATTCTGATTAACTAGAGCTTTTTTTATAAATCTTTTAAGAAATCTTAATTGAACATCAGAGGAAAGATATATTGCTCCTATCTATCTATCTAATAATCATCAAATAGATAACCAATACTTTAATACCAATCTTACATTATTTGTTATTTTGGAATTGGTCAGAGCGATTAAATTTTTGGTGTGTTGGAAAATCAATTTCTGTGCAACAAAGATCATATACATCCTTAAGTAAAAATTATAATTATATCTAGGTCTGATTTTATTTATGAGTTTTTAGGGAATAGTATGAAGTTCCCGACACCACAGAACTGATTCAGCAGAAAATACACAAGAAAATTTGTAGTAAATATGCCTTTGAAAGGCAAAACTCAGGAAAGAATTATGTCTTTTATATATCTAGGTATCCAGAACACATCATGTAAAAAGGAACTTGTATCTTTTCATGGATTATAATTATCATTTAGTAATTCATAAAATGCTACTAACTGTAGGATTTAAAACACATCCAAACAAAAAAAAAATATTCATTGATGATACGTATTCTAACTACACAAGACAAAAAGCACAAAGATTTTTTGTTTCCTGTATAGAGCAAAAACACCAAAACAAAGAAGAAAAAAAGCCTGAAACAACAAGAATTATTTTCAAAATAATTTTATTTGGCTAATTTTATGGTCAAGAGAAAATAATTCTTAGCTGTCCTGGTGGAGAGAATTATGACAGGTGCCCAAATGCGAGCTGCCTTTTCAGCTCTTTGTAAGAAGATGTCACACATGACAGGGGACATCAGAAAAGCCTGCACTATCCTGTGTGGAGCCACACCAGGAGCTCCAGCAGGTGAGAATGTCAATAGACCTTTATGGATCAGAAGCAGGTAACAGAGGGTGAGATCAAACTAGGTGCCTCTGCTTTTTAGATGGCTACAGACAAGTGAAAGTAATTTAATTCCATGTATATTGCTTCATATAAGCAAAACTGAAGAGGAATTTAGCCCAAGTTTGAAGACAAGTGCAGAAATAGTGGGAATGTAATTTTCAATGTGAAGGTCTGTAGAAACTTGCATAAAGTGTAGGGTATTGCTGCATGGAAGGGTGTTTTTAGGGTGCTTAAAAGCAGATTAAAAACTACCCTTTGACAACACGCTTCAGAGTACTGAAATAGTGCAAACTATCTTGGATAACAGTCTGGTCTAATTCTAGAAGTTTTCTCCAGTCCTTTGAGGCCAGTTAATATTTAGAAATTTAGCTTGAATTTAGTGATCATTTTAAACTATTAAAAAAAATAACCTCTTTAAATGTGTGTTTTTATTAAATAACTTTTTCTCTGGAGGGAAGCTTATAAATGAGTAGAGAAGTTACCATTAGACTGATGGAATATAAATTTTATCTATTTACATTTCCAAATTCCTTTTTCTGTTTTTATAAAATTTATTTTCCCCATGTTTTGCTTTCCGTATGACCACATTTTGCCATTTTTAATGGCAGCTGATTTTAATTTTAAGCTGTTTATAGTACACCTCCAACTTTCATCTGTTAGTTGAAATTCTTGTGACCTCTTTGGAGAAAGGAACAAGCATTCCCACCTTTAGAAGCAGCACCAGGAGCACTGGAGGAGCTACCAAAGCAAGCACTAATAATGACAAGAGAGATGATTTAGACTGTTTGCTCTAATCTGCTCTCTCAGAATCAGCTCACCCGTACAACATTAGCACTTCACTATCATCCACCGATGATCTGCCAAAATATTTAACTTAAAAACTGACAAACGTGTCTTGGCTGCACACACACCAAAGTACTAAAAAAACTGGAAAGCAAGCTGCATGCTGCCTATGTGTGTTTTGTTTATACACAGACATGGAGCCTCATTATGAGCATCATCATCAGCCTAAAGGCATTTCTCACACTCAGTAAGGTTTTGGCCAGGAAAATCAGTTATCACATAAAAGCAGTCACCTGCTTTTATTAGCAGTATTAGCACCTGCTTGTATTAGCAGATACAAGATTGCAAACAAAAGACTGCACCAAAAGACCTAAAACTTGTAGTCGAAAACAAGCTAAGGAACTCTGTGAAACTGAGCATGCTGAAAGACAACAGAGGAATTATCAAATTCCTGAATGCATAGACAAGGGCAACTACAAAGATTAAGGGCTTGCACCAACCGCCCTACAATGGAAGATTAAGAAGGCTGAGACTCCTTAATTTGGAGAGAGCAACACAAAAGGAACAGGACTACACTTCAAAATTTTCTGAATGCAGTGAATATCTGCAAAACTATTACTCACTAAATGAATAACGCTAGAACTAAGAGCCACTCAATACAGCCAGCAAGAGACTACATTAAACCAGATAAAACAACATACCATAAAGAGACCATAGTACTCTTTATAACTTGTTGTATCTCAAGATTGTGGAGGTAAACTGTACCAGTAAATTAAAAAATACACTACAAAAAACGAACAAACAAAATAACTCCAAAATAATCCACATCAAGTTAAAAAAAAATCAACCCAATTCTCACAGGACACAGAAAGAGAAGTTAAAAGACAAGAAAGATCTTACCTGCCAATGTCCCTGAAAATGCAGTTCTGGAACGCCCAAAAAAAATTAAAAAAAAAAAAAACAAACCAACTATTCCCTAAATAGCCCTTCTTATTCTCAGCTGGAGAACATTAAGCTGGCTGGTCAATTGCTGTGGCTCAGCTGGGCCTTCTTATGCTATAATTTGCTTTACCTTTTATCCTGAGAAATGCTATTCTTTTGTTACAAGAACGAAAACACAATTATTAATAAAGCAAACACATACTTCTTGGGCAGTGTGTTAACTAAGATAATATACAGTTCTTCAAAATAAAATGTCAGCATTTACTTACTACAAGGAATAAAAAACTAACAGAAAATACTTCACCTCCCAAAGCATTTTTCATTGAATAACCTGAAGGATTGAAGGAATGAGTGCACCCTGTTTACTGACACAACTATAGACCTACTAAAAATCAGTCACAGCTATTCCTGACTTTTAGGGACATCATATTAAGGATGCTATTAAGCAACTGAATCTGGTGAGGTTTTTCTTTTAAAAGAAAGAAAATCAGTGCCTATACTTGTGATATTGAACTGCAGTGCTTTCTGAGAAATAAGTATTTTCAAAAGGATAACAACTGCCAACCTAGTGAAGAGCAATATAGAAAAGTTATAGTCAGATAAAAATTCTGGTCTCTTATAAGGGGTAAAAAACCACAAACAATCAAATTTTGTCCAAGTCATCAATATATCCCAATTTTTCAGGTCACAAATTTTGTGACCTTTATTGTTTTCAGCACTCACCTCTTGCTAAGGGTATTCTCTTTTGGTTCTTCTGTTAAAACCAATCAAACAAGAAAAGCAGTAACAACACCAAGGCTCTATTAAAGAATTAAGTATTTGATGGTAAAATTTTGACTTCTTATCTGTGATGCTCAATCTCTTAGAAGGTATTTTTGCTTACAGACACGAGGTTGAATCCACTCCAGCAGCAGTGGTTTTTGACTGTTGGAACTACAGAATACAGAACCACTCACTATCTGTTTGCATCTGAAGCCTTTAAAAGTAGAAAACAGCAAACTCTGTATCCAATCCTGCAGATTGCTGGCTTATACTGTGTTCTCTCTGGCAAGCAGTTCTATTCACTTTTACTGTGATCTATACATATTCAAACTCATTAAACTATTTCAGTTCTAAGTATTAAATCTAGCAGAAGTTTCAGGTCCAGATGTCTGGTAGAAATATTCAAGCTCAAGTGCTCCTTTAGATCTGGTGCAATGAAACTCTTGCAGTCAGACCCTGGGAAAGCCAGAGCACACAAAGAAGGAGTGCTAGAGTCAAAAAAGCCATGTGATGTTGTATCTTATGAGAAGAAGCCTAGGAAGCCTAAAAGGACAAAGCCCAAATGTTGTGGTTTGATATGAAATTAAAGCTAAGAAAGGGTCATTAAATATTCATCGATTCATAACTGAAGGTGGTATCTTAAATTCACTAATTCTACTTGTGTGTGCACAGGAGATTTTACTTCAATCACTCAGATATCCTGACAAATTCTGTAGGTCATGAATTCTAATGTGTAGTAATTGCACTATGTCACAGACATAAAATCACATATTAAATACTAATTGAAATTAGGTTGGGTAAGAATATTTCTAGAAAAACAGGTTCTGTCACTGAGCTTAACACTGCAAATTGCACTCTTTCACACCAGTATATCATGCTAATGAAATTTTTCTTTAGCTTTATTTTTGATTGAAATAAGATCCAGATAGTAGGTAATACAGAGAAAAACTTGGATTATATAATTTGATTCTGGAATTCCTAAATTTTGAATGAAAAATTAAAAGAACAAGCCATTTGAGAATGCTTTCTTTAATGAGCAGTCCTGTGCCACTGGTTAGAATTTGGCAGTTAAACCTTCAGAAATCACTGAGCCAGCATATAATTAGGACCAAAATGCAACTATGCATAATGCCCATAATCAGGCCTGTGAAAGCTGAAACAAGCAGTATCGTTAAATCAGTCAATGTTTAAATCAGATGGTCACTGCACCTACTCACTGAATTGTTTGCACATGGTTTCTGAGGCCCACAGGTGAACTGCAGCTCGTACACACTGTGCAGGCATTTTGCAGGAAACCACTTCAGCTCCATTAGCTCCTACACTGATTTAAGGTTATCACCTACCATGTCCCAAGTACTGCAGCAGGGCACTGCAAAGACAGCACAGCACACTGACCAGGCCAGTAGCCTTTGAACAAAAGAAAATAGATAGCCCAAGCATATGGTCTACTATGCATTAGTGTTTTTAATGTCCTGAGTGTCTGTTGTAGTGAAATTACTTTGTTTATCCTTAGCAATTATCCATTTTATTTCCATGTTCCAGTTTCTTTTGGGTGCTTCCTTGCTTCTGTAGTAACTTTCAAGTTCAATGACCAACAAAGTCCACCTGTGCAATTGCCCTTTCACAATAAACACATGACACTATCTCCAATGCAGCTGGACAATTTCCTTAGAGAAGATCTGGGGATTTTTATCTGAAGCTTTTCTACATTCAATACACAAGAAGAAATTCTTTAAATGCACTGATTTGTGTCAAAAACCACTTCCAAATTCTGGCAAAGTTTTTAAAAAAAATGTATTCACAACACACTAAGGGCTTTACTTCTGCTATTTCTGTCATGAGGAAACCTAATTACTCAGCAGACTTGTGACATTTTAATTATATGGGACTGAGTAACACACACTGAGAAACAACAAAACAACACTCAAAGCCTATATAATTGGATATATATAAAAAAATTCACTGGGAGGACAGTCTTTACCTGTTGCATTTCCACCAAAACTTCAATATAAAGTTAATATATTTATTTTTTCAGCCCTCTTGGGAGTGAAGGGGAACACCATTACAGCTCAGCCGCAGGTATCATCTGCACAGATAGGAGAGTATGCAACACATTCCACAGTTCCTGTGTTGTCATGACAAAATTAGACCAGCTCCTTTGGAGGAAATCTGTTTATCTGCTTTATGCCAAAAATCAGGAGGCAGACTGTAATACTGAAATTAAAGTAGCAGGAACATAGAGTCTCTCTGACACAGTAAAAAGCACAGGAATTATGCCTGTAGCTATCCATCTGGTATTTAATCTGAGTAATCTAAATTGATCGTTCTTTCACAGTTTTTGTAAATCTACCTCTATATGTCCCTAAAAAAAAATCTTAATACAGCCCCCGCTGGACACAGACAGACAGTACTTCATTAATTTCAATGTGTTTTAATGTGTTTTAATATGTTAGCCCTGCAGCAATGGTATTCAGTTAGGAAAGATTCACTCACTTAATGCCTTACGTATTTTCTCGTCTCATAAAGAGCTGCACAGTACTGCAGGGAGCATACTGTAGAGTTATTAAATACTGTTATTAAATAGGTCATATTATTGCTGAAATCTGTACAAGGCAAGAAAACAGAGAACCCTCACTTTTTGAACTTTAAATATTACACAATATTTCAGGAGCTACATTTTCATTTCATAATTCCAAAAGGTCTCCACAGCTAGAACCTACATATAATCACAGCCCAAGGTGAATATATTACAGTAAATGTGACAAGTTAGATGATAACTGTGGTGTTATGGTTTAAGGATTTACAGTCATGATGTGAATGCATTATGCACAGTGATAGTTTTCATCATTTATTCATAATTTTAGGAATGCTATGAAAAATATAGAGGCACTTTAAAAATCAGATCAATGATATGTGCATCACTCAGTAGCTGAAACTCATATTTACTGTGCGTCCCCATTTGCTCTTGTGCATTATTTTGCTGAGGGCCAGATTCCAAAATTGTAGCAGTTTTCTTGCTGCTTTTGTCATTTTACTGAAGCACTCAAAAAAGTTTGGATTCTCTAAGATCTTTTGTACCATCTTCCAGTAACAATCCACAATTTACTGAGATTATGGACTAAGAAGCTCCCTGTGGAAGTAAAAACTGAAAAAACCCATAGGTTTACATTAATTATTAGAGAAGTAGAGTTACTGCTACTTTCCATGCTCCCTGTTGTCAAGACTTGGTACCACACTAGAGGATGCCCTGTCAGCCTCCTGGCCTACACAACCAAGGAAATAAATGCTGCCCAGGGATAAATGGTGCACATTGAACCACACAGCTGCAGTGTGTCACCTCCAGAGCTGTCCTCCTGGGTTCCACAGGGACAGAGCCCCCACGGACTGTGTGAATGTAACTAACACAGAATTCACATACATACCTAGGAACAAAAGATACAAATTAAATGCAGACTAAACAGAGAAAAAAATTGACTAGTGCTCTGGCCAGCAATGAAAATATGCTCAGAAAGTCAAGTCATCTATGAAATGCCAACACAAAAAGGACTAATAAAACTTTTGACTGGACACAGAAACACACCTACACACATACATATATATATTAAAAAATATTCATATTAATATGTACTCTAAGGTAGACCTTGCAGTGTATCTTTGCAGCTCATCAGACAGAGCTCAATAGCTGAGTGCTCCTTTCTCAAAATGGATTCTGAAGGAATGGGAAATACGTTGAAGGAAAAACACAAATAAAATTTTAGTACCTAAGAATCTATTTTACAATTAAAGAGCTCAAGCTGCTTCTTTTACCAAAAAGTACTATGAATAACTTGATTACTCTATGAAAGTATCTTCACAGAGTGAAAAAGCCAGGTAGTAAAGAGTTCTTTAATCTAGCTGAGAAAATGAAAGAAGCAAAGGTTAGAAGCTAAAGTGACACATATTACAATTAGAAATTAAGCACTCATTTCTACCACAACCAATTAACAAGTACATTTGTAAGTTCTTTTCCTACCAAAGCCTTTTGAAGAGCTCTTTTGTAATCTGAAAACAAACAGTTTCATGTGAAGTTTTGATCACACTTCCTGCTGCTTCTCTTCAGATTAAAATGTAACAACTGATTATATAAAATGAATTGCCAGCTAGGATAAAAGGGACAGGTGAAGAAATACCCTTTTTTCCTCCCTATAACAGAAGAACTAGAACTTGGTAAAACACAAACTTACACAAGTTTCACCACACATACTATAGTTCAAAGGAGTCAACCAATTTATCAACATTGCTCCCACACAAAGAAGTTCACTGAGAACAAGTCAAAGTCTTAAATGTTGAGTGCCTTAGGACTTGGGGTATTGCAGTCATAGAATTTTTAGTTCTAAGTGAACATCTAGTAAATTTTTTGATACTTTTCAACTCACTTTCAAAAACAGAAGTACAAGCTCTTAACATCTTTTATAAAAAAAATTCTGCAATTTCATGTCAGTCATTTTTAGTTCCTAATCTAACAAAAGACACCATAATGAAATGTCTCACCACTGACTGAACAAACTGAAAAAAACACAGTTGAGCTTTCAGTAACACTAGGCAGGCAATATTAACAGATTATATTCTACACTGAAAATTGCAACAAGAATAATAATTGAAGTCAATTCCCAAATCAACTGTAATGTAAAACATGAAAGTAGTCTAGCTAAAAGGTTTCTAGTAATTTTCCCAAGTATTCTTACAGGCTTAAAATAAGCTGATGAACTAAAAGCACCTTCTTTAAAGAGCAGGAGAGCAGACAATTTTGATTAACTGGCCATTTAATATAGGCTAAGCATGAAAAGATGGATACTAAGGAATTCACACTATTATGCAGCTTCGTAATTTTATTTTATCATTGATTAATCTAACGCAGAACAAGCTGGTTGAATAATTTTATTTGTTCCAATGTTTTTTGCTAATTGTAATGCAAATATCATTGAGTAAATTTTTCTTCCGGATAAGATAATCTTATTCTATCACCAATAGCGAGGAAAATAGTCTTTTTCATCTCTTTCTACAAGAAATATATTATGTATATATATTTCAAACTATTTAATTTTATCTCTGCTGTCTTTTTCCTATAAATTATACATTAGATTAATTAATATTTGACTACACAACTAAACAAAGCTATTTTTTTTTCCAAGTTTGGCTAAATAAATTTCTTCAAGTGCAACGTGTAAACTCTAAAAGCTACTTTACTTCTGGAAGTTATTTTAACTCTAAAATTTGCTGTCTTTTCACATTTATTTCAATATGTGTGAATTTTAAACTTATATCAAATTCTGACTCCGTGGTTATTCAGGCATATATTCCACTTGCTTTGTTGAGTTATACAGTCAATGAACTGTTTGACACTAAAGTCAAACTGTTCACTGCTGCTCAAGTGTGCCTGCCCTGCAGCTGCCTGGTCATGTGGAGCTTCTCCTGCTCCAGACATACCAATAAGCCAAGAGTGAATGTCAGCCAATAGATTTGCCTTAGCAAAAAGATGTACATATTATTCCACGGAGAAAAATAGCTTCCAAAGTGTAGCTCTTTCAATGTGTCTTTTTCAATGACCAGTCTAAAAATGGGGAAAACAGCAAAACAGAGGATAGCAAGAGAAGCAAGGAGCACAATTTGTGAACTTTGTCACTATCATTTGTCTAGTGTTACTGAATTACATGAAAATACCCAAGAAGAAACATAAAAATATGGTAAACCGTGAGAATAATTTCAAACACTTTGACATAGGTTCATGGTGAGAAATGAGTGTGTTGCATGAGAGGAATTACATTTGAGTTATAAAAATCCTTGGCGGAAGAATGCAGTGCACTCTAGAGTTTGCTTTGTTTTGATTCATCTTGTTCCAAAATCTCACCAGAAACAGCAACATTATCAAATATTCTGATTTCCAAATTGTTTCAATAAAGAATTTACCAAAATTATATCATGCAAAATTATATCTTGCAAGTTATTTTTGAATCTACAACTGAATAATATGGATTGAACAGAGTGGAAGAAAGGCTCGTTGTCTCTCTAAGAAAGTTGTTCTATTGATTAGTATTACAGAGTCAGTACTGATGCCTCAATCAAACTCAACAAATTCATGGGTTTGGGGTGTGGTGGGACACCTGCATGCCAGGTGCCCATCAAAGCTGCTCTATCACTCCCCTCCACAGCCGGACAGGGGAGAAGATAGAATGGAAGGCTCATGGGTCAGGATAAATGCAGGGAGAGGTGACTCAGTAACTACCATCATGGGCAAAACAGACTTGGCTTAGGGAAGTTAGTTTAATTTATCATGAACCAAAATAAGAGTAGGGTAACGAGAAATAAAGACTAAATTTTAAAACAGCTTTCCCCCACCCCGTCCTTCTTCCTGGGCTTAACTTCACTCCCAAATTTTCTACGTCTTCCCCCCCTGCAGAGCAGGGGGATGGCGAATGGGAGCTACAGTCAGTTCATCACACACCTGTTTCTCCTTCCTCCTCAGGGGGAGGGCTCCTCACACTCCTCCTTCTGCAACACCTCTGTCCCACAGGAGATAGACAGTCAGTCCTCCACAAACTTCTCCACAGGTTTCAATCCTTCAGGCACTGACTAACGTGGGTCCTCCGTGAGGTCACAAGTCCTGACAGCAAACCTGCTCCTGCACAGACTTCCCAAGAGCTCACAGCCTCCTTCAGGCAATCACATGCTCCAGCTGGGCTCCTCCATGGGCTGCACATGGGTCTCTGCTCCACTGTGGCCTCCAGAGCTGCAGGGAACAGCTGCCTCACCATGGTCTGCACCACGGGCAGCAGAGGAACCTCTGCTGCTGCAGCACCTCCTCCCTCTCCTCCGCACTGACCCTGCTGTCCGCAGAGCTGCTGCTGTCCCGTGTTCTCACTCCTCTCCCTGCCTCCTGTTGCTGTGCACAGCTTTTCCCCCCTTCTGAAACACATCATCCCAGAGGTGCCACGCTGTGACTGCTGGCTGGGCCATGGCCAGCAGTGGGTCCATCCTGGAGCCAGCTGCAATTGGCTCCACCAGATGCAGAGGAAGTTTCTACCAGCTTCTCACAGAAGCCACCCCTGTAGATCCCCTGCTACCAAAACCTTGCCACACAAAGCCAATACATGGGGCCAGGAGCTTAGGGTGATGCTTTTGACTCAGACAAGCTTGGAAGTAAAATTATACAGAGATTATAAAGCAAGAGCAGTATGTTCTTTTCCAGTAGAGGAGAAAATTTTTTTTTATGGGCTGGGAACTGGGTGTTTTTTGAGCTTGGGTGTATGCCCCAAAAATCTAGTTCAATATCTGTGACTCTGGAAAGAAATATGTCAGTCTGTTTAAAAAAAAATGTTCTAAAAAGTCCAACAACATAAAACTAAATAAATTTCTAACAGATGATCAAGTTTTCAACCAGCTGGCAAATTACACTTAGGCAGCAAAAGGGGAAAGATTGTTTGTGATAACGGGCCTGCCGATTAGTTCCCCTTTACAGAAAGCACTTAATGAGTAAGTAAAGCTTGATGCTCTATCAGAAATATTCTCCAATCTCTTATTCCTTCTGTATGTCTGAAATGGAAGTCTAATATTTATTACCAGTTAAAGCAGTCTCCAAACCAAAGAAAGCTATGTCCATGATGACATCATCCTCTTCTCTAGTAGAAAAGAGTATATTTGGAATACCACTGAGCCAATGCACTGCTGGTAACTACCGTGGAATGAATAACCTCATGGACAGAGTAAGATATACAAAGTTGTCATAAAGAAATGTGCTCCAGGCTCATGACTCACAGCAATGGTTCTTACAGCACCAGGCCTTCTGTCTTCCTCACTTATAATTATCCACTTTTCATCCATCTGTGGAAAACAGAGGCCATGAATGAGAAATTCAGTCTTGTGGAATATTTTTGTTCATGACGTCCATAAAAAAGGAACTGTGTTATAAAAAGGTTCCTCTCCCTTTCTTTCCTTGATACCATGCTCCCACTGCCTTGGGAAGCAAAACATTCTTGCTTTTGTTGCTAAAGACATTAAGCATGTGTGATATAACATAGAAGTCCTACTCTGCATCAGCAACCCTGTGACCCATTTTTTCACTACTCCTCTCCACCTTTTCTTCCAGAAATGTGCTTCTAAAACTCATGTTCTATATCGGCTTACTGGATAAGTACATTTCCTCTGCCTAGAGATTTACCACAGCTGAGCAAAAGTTGTACCTGGGACAAAATACGTGAAGAGCAAGCATGGAAGATGCTGACATGCATGAAAGACAGTTTTGGGCTTAGTTCTAGGCCCTCCTTTTCTACCTGTGCACATGGGGACACAGATGGTGTACAAAATAGGGAAAATGTGAGGAGAGTGTGGCTTTGAATGGCAGGCACAGAACTGGGCTGCAATTCCTGTTTCAAAGATGTCAGGGTGCAGTGTAAGGAAAGAACTACAATGACCTTGGGAGAACAGAGTAAGGTAAAGAACCAGAGAGGGTTATTTAGATGCCAGTACTGAATCATAGAGGTTGATAAATGGAAATTCCTTTCATTTGTTTCCTTTCTCTAGAATTTTCCCAACAGAAAATTATAGGCAATCTAAAATCTAAGCACTATTTGAGTCAATTGTAGTAAAGCATATGAAAATTTAATTTCCCAAGGTAATCTTGCAAAGGAAAGAGCAAAAGAAACAGTTTTCTTTCTAAAGTGGCAAAAAAACGGAAGAAGGTTAAAAACATGGCCAATGAAGAATAAAATGTAGAACTAATGCAGTCTGAAAGAGACTGTAAGATTAGAAACCTTTTCCTGTGTTCGGTGTTTCAATTTTACACCAATTTTTTTGAAGGCCATTCAGCTTTGTTTTATGCTTTCAATACATTTTGACTAGAAACATAAATCAGCTGACAGAAACAAACTCAAGTGAGCTGAGACTTGGATTTTACAACAATATTGATAAAAGCTAGTGGGCATTCCTGCCTGAGCACTGGCGTTTGGCCTGAGAGAGTATTTTGAGAGATTTTTCAGATTCTTGATGCATCTAAAGACATACTGTTCCACTGCAAGTCATAAATGCAGAAAGGCCAAGGGACGTGGAGAAGGGTTCTCTCCATGGAAACAACAAAATAACAATTTTTCTAATAAGATTCTTGTTAGAAAGGATGTAACTTACTGAAGACTGGGTAAGTTTCAGAGCCTGGATAAATTTTGAGCAGAGGTGCAGGGAAAGATAAACTAATACTTTCATGTATTTCTTTGGTTAGTTCCTATCATGCAGAAGGGAATGTGTAGGAACTTTTTATGTCAGTTTGACTGGCAAAGCATAAGCTGAATTAGAGTGTATGAAAGGTGAAGTGAAGCTATTCAAGGAGGGTCATAAATAAAAAAAAAATAAATTAAAACATCCTAAACTAAAAAACATGTAAATAATTCAAAGTAGCAGGTTTTCTTTGCTTCTGTTATTTTTTTTTTTAATTACTCTTTCTTTACATAATTCCATGCTAGAATACCCACATTTACTAACCACACAAAACTGAACTGGAAGTATATCTCCTAAGATCTTTGTTTCTTCCTCCTAGGTCAGAATCAACTGTGACAAAATCACCCTCACAGGCTTTTGTGTAGGCCATTCAATAAAAACATCTACTGTTGAATAATCCACAACAGCTGCCTTCACTCTGCCCCAGACCTTTGAAAATATGTCTTAATGTCTGTAAATCCCTTGTTCCAATTAGAGCTCATTCTTTCATGTCACTGGATGAAGGAAGCAGATTATTCCCTTCCTCCTCAGGTCATGTTTTCTGGACCTGATCATTCGCCATGCTTTTCTCTGCAATCTTTTCAGCTGGCCAATATTTTATGTGAAGTGCAATAACCAAACCAGGATACCAGGTGCTGGGTTTAGTTGTTTTTTTTTTTTTCCCTTACAACAATATAAATTTGACAACTGGTGTTGCCTTCAATAAAACATCTCAATTTTTTTGCACTTTTTGGCTTGCTAGGCAGTTTCTATCTTTCCGTGCTCAGCTGATTATTTCTACTGAAGTGCAATAATTTCCATTTGTCCTCCTTGAACTGCATCCTGCTTTACAGACTAAATCACCAATTAACAAGATTGTTTTAGATCTTAAACATCTCCTCCACAGTATTTGCAGACAAGCCTCCCTCCATTTTCACTTGATATAAAAGAATACATCATCTTAAACCATTTTGAGATGATTCTCCCTGGCTTCCCTTTGTTTAATTAGAATTAGGCAAGAATTTTTCAGTTCACCACACCAAGGGATTAGTTTCCATCACAGTTTTGCATTTTGGGCAGCTCAGTGCAGGTGACATTGCAATTATTTTGTGTGTTTTGGCAGCTAGGGTAGGAACAACATCAAACCTTTGATCAATAACTATTAGCTGTTCCATTAGAAAAATCCAAAATAGACAGAAATTCAGATTTGAAAGTAATAACACTTGCTTAAAATTTACAGTCAGAATAAAACTTGGTTTTTCCTAGTATCAATTAGAACATACATCTGGATTTTCAAGCAGCAAAGTTACAGTGTAGAAAGAAAAAATGTAAAAGACAAAATTTATTGAATAATAAATCAGGTATATATTGAAAGAGAACAAGAGCACAACAAAGCCTTGTTCTAATTGGCTAACAGAAACATTTACATTTTTCATAAGGATTAATAGATCAAGCTGCTTTATCGTGAAGAGAAAAAATTGCTGCTTATGACCTAGTGTTACATAACAGTAAATGACTTAATCTGGTTTTCTCTGAAGGTAAAGCTGTACGTAGTAATGGATTTAAGAGATATATACATGAATTTCTTATTTAATTTTATTAGCACAAAAACTGTAAAAAGTTTTGGTACACATGTATCTGTGTAACCTTTTACAACCAGCATTTCTATTCCAGTATTGCATGGGCTTACTTTTTTTTTTCCAAGGAAAGGAAAAGTACTCTGTGCCAACCGAAAGAATGGTGAGATAATCCCCCGAAAATTGTGCTTGAATGGAGTAACTGGATTCCTAATGGCAAAGTGATGATACGTGGACACCAATCAATATGAATTATTGAATATCAATAAGAATCAATGTGCATTAGCAAACTCTAGCATTAGCTGACAAAAACCAAAGCCCTTGGAGGCCATAACCATACACTGGGCTCCAGGCGATCTTCTCTCTGTATCATACTACTTCTTTGTGAGACAGCACTCAGCAAATAAAAAGGCAATGTAATTTCTGTGTCGTGTTCAATAGAAAATTTAGAAATGCAGTGTAATATTTTAGATTTATTCTCTGGTATAAAAGAGAATTATTGAAGTATAACAGCTCAGAATTTTAAGATAAATAAGGAAGTTTTGTCAGCAGAGTGGAACACTGAGTTTACCTTTGAGCTTTGTCTACATAATCCTTACATTTTATGCTGCATTTGTTGAATAAAATGCCATGACATGAGTTAAACAGTCTGGAAGAATTAGTTTGGAATGAACTGGTTTCAGATAGACAAAATCAAAATTAGAACTCAGCTACATGCACATCATTATTAATTGGTAATATTATAAAAATAATTATATTTGTTTTTGTAGTATAGACCAATGAAGTAGCAGTATAAAGCAAAAAACATTACCCATGGTGCAACAAAAGCATACAGTAAAATGAACTGAGCAGAAATTTTTGCAATGCAAATAACGTGATTTTCCAAAAGAAAGAGGTGTGAGAACATATACATGCTTGATGTTTTATTTTAATTCCAGTAAAGGAGGTTCAGCATCTGGAAATCTAAAAAAGGAAAGGTGACCACTCAGTTGTCACTTCAGCATTGCTCAGTTCTAGGGTTCAGGCTTTAGTTTTCCAAAGTATTTGTCCTGAATCTCCAGTGCTCCTCTGTACATATTTACTAAGAAACTAAAAATGGACTGCAGTATGTTTTACATACTGAAAATGTTTTACAGTAAAGTGATTTTTCCCTTCTTGATTTCAAGGTTTTGGAGAGCAGATGTAGGAAAGATTTAAAACATGACATCAAAAAGCCACAAAAATTCAAAACCCATGATCTGGTTGAAGGCTGAAAAATGTAAAGCTGGTCTAAAAAAATTATAAGAAATAAACCTTGGTTTTTTACAGTTCAGTGTTACTGAAATATAGATAGCATCTGAAAGTTCAGAAGAGCAGAAGCAGTACCACTGGCAGGCGTAGATGCTTAAGGAAAGAACTGACCAACATCATGCATCACACATGATACAACTGAAAACGAGGACAAACTGTTACAAACTATACAGCAGATTTCAAACACTATGTATTCTATCCCGCATAGTATTCACCAGTGTATTCTGTCGTTTAGAAGATTGTGTCAATTTATGACTTTGAGACTGAACTGGGGACCTGCAGACTCCACCTGGGTCTACTGCTTCACAGCCAGATCTCTGCAGCCTGAATCTGCAACAGCTTGACTCCACTTGTCACTGACATGACAAAAACTCACAATACATGTGAGATAAAAGCCTATACTTTTAAGCTTGGTGCAACAAGAAAATAACTAGAGGGCAACTGATTCTGATTTTTAAGCTTTATGTCTTCCAATTTATTTTAAATGATTGAAAATTAGCTTTAGTCTCACAGTTAAGGATTGCTACATTTTATACATTATTTTCCAATCTCCTATTTCTCTTTGCTTCTCAATCTCCTATTTACTTACGTTTATGAAGTATTAGCCATATACCACAAAACATAAATGTCACAAAAGTAATCCTGAATGCTACTTCAGACAAGAAATATAACCTTTATTTATCTAAAGTGTAACAATAATTGTGTAGCAAGTTATGAGAAGTCCTTATTTTCCAACAAAAAATACTGTCCCTTTTTGCTGGAAAAATAGAAAGGGAACCTCTTCACTTGTGCCCCTGAGAATGCTGTTTTTCTTCAGATTAGTTCAATGGTCCAGATAATAAATGAATAATAAAATCACTACTGTGCATGATATTTTTAATTAGGGAATATATTACAACTCCTACATTATAGTCTCAGGCAGCAAATATAATGCTCTGGATTTCTGCCTAGAATACTATTACCATTTGAAAACACTCTCTAATAGATTCTAGAAGGACAAGAGAGTTGATTTTCCAAACAAAAGATGATGCTAAGCCTTTTTGACTAGGTTATAGCCTACAAATCTAATTTTTACATCTTTGTACAGCTAGATTCTTCTGGAAAAGTCAGGAAGAAATTGATCCTCACAACAAATGCAATCAAATTCAAGCCATGACTGTCATTTGGATAGTATGCATATGCACCTCTCAATGGTGTTATAGCAGATACTTGCAACTCATTTTGGCATGGCTACACTACCTTCAGAAATGCAGTATATTTTTTCCACAAAGCCTAGGTCAAAATAAAAAGTGAGAAAATTAATCTCTGCATGTACATACTAAAATCTCTGCAGCCCATTTGAAAATGTGTTTATGGCACTTGCAAACATTGCTTCATTTTGTTAATGACTTAGTCAGAGACTTTGAGATTACTCCATTTTTCCAGATATTTAATGTCTTAAGAAACAATGGGATTATTCTCAATGTCACAGGTTTATTTCACCCATTTACCTTATTTACTCTCATTAAGCTGGTAACATAAATTAGACTAAAGCATAATTTATGACTGCCTTAGGCATATCATCTTGAAAGGCATTCAGTCTCAACCTATAAACATCAACAGACTGACAATTCATCTCTTTCCTGGTAAATTTACTCCAGCAGCTAATCATGCTCCCTTTTATAAATTCGTTTGCCTGATGGGGAAATGCACATGCCCTGTGCACCTATTATTATGTCCTTCTCCACTACAATGAAGTCCTTTAATATGCTGAAGTTGCCCTGCATTCTATCAAGTCTCATTTTTTGTTTGTTTGTTAAATTAAACAGACCAAGCTTATTCAGATTTTCACTGGGGGAGGGGGGGGTATTTTTGATGATTTTACTGTTTCAAGATACTCATGCAGGCACTAGAAACAATGTCGTTTGTTTATTTATGACCACAAAAACAGCTGCAGCAGATCAGACAAATAATGGGTCATTGTAGGAGGATACTTGGAGACACCATATAAAGACAGAATAAGTATTTCCCTAAATAGTTATCCTGTCTTTATATGGTGTCTCCAAGTATATCAGATGGATATTTCCATCAATTTCCATTCCTGGAGAATACATGTCCTCTCTTTATTCAGTCACTGCTTAATAGAGGATTTAAACACTTAAAGGTTTTAAGAATCTTTGCTAAAGGACCTCACTAAAAGTATTTCAGATGGGCAGGAGATCTTTGAGAGCTGCCTCTGGTTGCCTTACCCAGCAGACAGTGCCCCTCCAGACAAACAGACCTTGAACAGCAATCCCCCCGTGCTGAGGCTCTCCCCTGAACCATCCTGTCTTCCAGCACTCTCCTGCACATGTGGGACCTTGGACAGCACACAGTGTCTTCCCTCCTACACCAGCACAGGATCATCTAACCCATGCATGGAGCTGCTTGGGCTGGGGAAGCATTTCAGGTACAGATATTTTGTCTTGAAATACATAGAAGGTGAAAACACTGTGATAAATTACAATGGAATAAAAGATGAATTTGCATATGGTTAGAAGTACTTATGTAGGTTACTAATGATATTGCTGTCACCCAACAGTATGGCTATTACAGAGCTGCTCAAAAACTTTCACAGAATATTCCAGCACAATTATTTTAACAAGGCTGTATTACAATGCATAAATGATCTTTTTACATGTGAATAAAGACAGAGCTAGCTAGATTATTTCGTTCCAACGTGGTTAAAACATAATTATTTCACTCACAGAAAGATTCCTATTGTGTTTCCCATAACTATGTGACAAATTCTCAATGCCCTATTGTGGCATCTGCATGCAGAACACTTCTAAACAGTAATTATTGGTATAATTCTCACACACAGCCTGTATGTGTATCACAAGCATGGGTGGATTCACTTGCTGAAGCAGAGCACTTGTTTGCCTTGCTGGAAACTGAGGGAGGAAAAGGAAACATAAAATCCCTTCTCGGTGTATTACAGACTGCAAGTGGCTCAGTGCAAAAAAGGAAAATATTTTTGATTACATGGCTGCAAAAGCTGTAACACTGCCCCTTATTTTGATGACTAGCCTACATTTTCTTCCATCCACTATAACTACTTACGAGGTGTAAAATATATGTCTGGGCTTGATTTTCTGAGTTGCAGCTGAGCTGAAGCTTAGTCTTCTGAGAAAGAAAATGCTTTGTGGGACTCAAGTCAAATGAAATTCTACAACAGGGACTGCCTTTCTTTACAGATATCATAAGGGAAACTAATATGGCCTGAGATCTCACTGTCATTTCAGCAGAGCCACTCTTACAGGGAAGTGTCTCCCAGCTGAAGAAACACCGGCACAGCAGCACCAGGAGAGGTGGCTGTGGCAGAGCCAGGACTGCTCTCCAACACCTCCCCCAGAGCATGGGTCAGTCTGTCCAAAATATGCTCCCTGTGATTATTGGCTATAGCAGTTACTAAAAACTGAGGTGCCCTTGCCCATTATTTTTGAGACCCTTGAATTTTGATGCCAACTCTCTTTGTTGTTTTCCTCTGGGCTACAAAATGCCCATTGTCACATACACACACAGTGCTGCAGTAATTAGACCCACACACTGCCCTGGCTCTATGAGTTGATTGAACTTCTGCTGCCATCAGTAAGGGAGTATATAAGAAAACCTCTAGACAGAAACAAGATCCATGAGCAAAATCCAGTACCAATCTCACCAATCATGACATAGGAAAATCTTTCCCACCTGTTTCTGTGACCATTTCTTCTATTAAAAACATATCACAATACAGGACACATCTTTTTCAGTCTTGAAAATCTCAGCAAATATTTCCTCATTTTACTGAAATTAATGAGAGTGTTCTGATGAGCACTTATGAAATCAGATGCAAACTAAGAGAGACTATAATTACAATACCACACCTTTTACAGCACTGTTGGCAAAAAGTTTTAGAACTTGAAATGAGAAAAAATTAAAAATACAGTCCCATAAAAGCTATACACACATATGGCCCTCTATGTACATAGAGACACTTTCAAACATATACACTACTTAGAAGAGGATTGAATTATTATACTTAGAGGGAAGCAGAATTCAAAGAGGACAATGGCTTTGGTTCAGCTAATGTAGTACCTTCAGTCAGCAGACTGCCCAGCAAAAATCTTTTATTTAGGGAAGTTTCTCAGCAAACTACTGAAGGGCCACAAAGCTAAATCAGAAGAGGTAAGGTAAAAAAAAAAAGCAATGGAAAATAAAAATAAACAGAATCAAAGCCCTGTAGTATAGTAATTATGTTTTGCCCTCTTTATCCATATCAACTGCAAGCTATTGAAGATAAGTATTTTCCCGATTATGTATTTGGAAAACAGAACATGCTATTCCCTTTAATTGTGCAGATAAAGCACGTCTCAAGCAGATCTTCCCTTTTTAGAGAAGAGAGGAAACAAAAATCTTTCCCAGAAGCTAATTTTATTTTTTTAAAATGTGATGCAATATATTGATTTTACGATCAATTTCTGTACCAAAGAAACCTCAGTGGCAGAGGGACTTAGGCAGAAAGCAGGCAAGGCAGTCCCTGACTCAGGGTGCATCTCTTTACTGTAAATTCTGCCACAGCTGAGGCATGGTCCACTTGATGATCACTTCAGATGAGTCTGCCTATCCCATGCTGCTTCTTCAAGAAGCGACACAGGTGTGTGTACACATATCCCACAGATGAAAGAACTGGACACAGACCTACAACAGGCATCTCACGGATATGAGCTGGCCATGTGACCTACAACGGGCATCTCATGGATATGAGCTGGCCATGTGTGCTCCCAGCCCAGAGTACCAACAGCATCTTGGGCTGCATCAGAAGCAGCATGGCCAGTAGGGTCCTTACTCCCCTCTCAGGAGACTCTGCCTGGAATGCTGTATCCAGATCTGCATCTTTTGGCACAGGAAGGACACAGACATGTTGGAGGAGGTCATGGAAATGATCACAGGGCTGGAGCACCTCTCCAGTGAGAACAGGCTGAGACAGCTGGGTTTGTTCAGCCCAGAAAAGAGAAGGCTCTGGAAAAGCCTTACTGTGATCTTTCAGCATTTAAAGGGGGCTTATAAGAAGGATGGATGAGTGATAAAGATTCTGATTAAGATCTGAGGAAAAATTCTTTTACAAAGAGGATGGTGAAACACTGGGACAGATTGTCCAGAGAGGTGGTAGTTGCCCCATCCCTGGAGACAGTAAAGGTCAGTTTCAATGGGGCCCAGAACAGCCTAGTTCAAGGTGTTCTTGTTCTTTGCAGAGGGGTTGGACTAGACGGCTTTTAAAGGTCCCTTTAAAATCCAAACTATTCTATGATTCTTTGATACTATATTTTGCCACCAACTTTTTTTTTCACTGATATTTTACTGCAGTAATAATTATTTGGCCTAGCTAGTGACAATCTTTCAAAACAACTGTTCAGAAAAGTTTAGAGACCAATGCCCTTCACAAAACTATAATCTCCCTGTATTCATTATGTTCTAAATCACATCCAAAATCAGGTTTGCTGTATTTCTTTCCAGGAGACAATGGGTAAGTATATTATCATCCATAAATCATATCCTTCCACGTGACTTAAAAGGACAAGAGTTATTTTCTTTCTGAGGATGACAGTCAGATAGATGTCTAGGAAATCATGCTTTTTGTAATTCACCCTGTGATCATGAACAGATCCTTTTCTACCAGCCTGTGTGGATATTTACACAATAAATCTAATCAGAGCATATTCAAAGCACAAGGTGCAACAAAGAGTGTCAAGGAAATGGGTTCCTACCTGCACCATGAAACACAAAAATACACCTGAAGCTCAAAAAGACATTTTAATTAAGAAAAAAAGGTTAAATTCCATAGATATTTTTTGTCCTTGATACAGTCTTGCCAAAATTGTTGGCATTTGGTCAGAATCAGTAATATGCATTTAGTCATGATCCAGGATAGTGTTCCCAAAAGCACTGAGATAGCTTAACTGACATCTCAGTATTTTGCTTTCCAATGTGCCCTTAGCCACTTAAAACGCTACAGGGTATCCATTCTGATGCTGCAAAATGTAAAAATGGGAAATGGGCCCACCTTCTAACCTCTCAGGTGGCAGTCAATGGACACTGGCTGAGCTGACATTTACATTCAGATCATCAACATCCCCCTATCCCCAGACAAACAGTCTTGTGAGAAAGATGTTTTAACACTAAGACAGAAAGCACAGAATTTTGAGTAGAAGGCTACTTCTCAGTATCCTGTACTTCCCCTGGAAAATCTCTTTTTCCTCCTAGTAACCACCAACAAGCAGACCCACACCCTACAAAGTAAGGCACCTGTGCCTACATTCCTGAACAAGCAAACAAAAGAATTAAAGATCTCACAGGTTGCAAAGAAAAAGCTAGCCTCTAACATATGCAAACTGCATCCCTCAATGCATATTTTTAGGTGTATACTGATTGACTTGTCTCAGTGTTTAAAATTAAGTTGCCTTTAGGCAGACAGGTCTCTTTCAAGAGCTACCGATGATGATATTATTAACCTTTGGTATTGAAATTTTGTTAGTAGCACCTGATTTATCTTGGTAAACAGCATTAACATTTATTTCATCCTTAGCCCTGGACTGTGAAAGTTTACAGCTTTGAGGTTTTCATTTGTTTTGTCTTTTCAGAAGGTGCAATAGAAGCAAACTACCCATCAAACTGATACAGATACAGACAGTTGCATGAGGGATGCATTACAATTTTACCTTTCTTTCAAAAGGTATATTTTTAAAGGTAGATTTTTTAAAAATTAGTTATTTTAATTGTTTCTAGATTCAAATTTAATAAATTGAGCAGACAAATAATTATTCCTCCTCCTGTCTCCAACTCCCTTGAAAGGTTCATGGAATGTATTTTTTCAATAAAAAGCTGGGATTGTACCTGTCATTAAGATTTAATTGTGATATAACTTGTATAAGGATTAGTTTTACTCAGATGTAATCATTGCTGTTGAGTCATAAATGACATAGACTCCAAGACACCTCAGAAGGCAAAGACTGACTTTATTAAGGAACCTGTTCTTTTACACTCTATCCGATACAGGTGGATCTGACTGGTCACTTAATCAAAGCATCATCACCCTTGGCTAATTAAGGAACCACCCCTTAGTGTAAACTATTTCCATAACACATTCCACATGATCACAAACACCAGGTGCAACTTGTTGAGATAACAATTGTTTTTAATTCTTTTCCCTGAGCTTCTCACAGCTTTTCCCAGAACAAAGCCTGGGAAACTATCTGTTGCTCTCTGTGACCACAGAGCCACTATCACGTGTAATCATTACAAAGACATCCATATTAATCTTAGTTCAACATTGGATATAGGCAGGCCTTGGCTCCCCATGAGATACACAACTGAATCCTGTGTATTCTGGCTGAGGCAGTTCAGAAGGTCAATAAGCAGGATTTCTGTGTCATTTAGGAATATAGCATTTCCTTCTCTTTGTTCAATTCACACTGTTTTAACTATTTCTGAGCAGGTGTTAGAACTCAAACCTTATAGACACTAAAGTAAGGAGATGATTGGTTCTTGAAATGTGTGGTCTGGTTGACTTGCAGTTGACAAGACATTTTACAGGAACACATCTGACTTTTTACAAGTTTCCAACAGCAGTAAACTTCATTCCTGCTGACAGCAGAAGCAATTGCTGTGTTCAGAATAAAATTGATTGGTTTAAAAGTTTAACTCTGTTTTCTTGTTTCGTGTTTTATGTTCTAAGGTTATATTTAAATCTTTTTCAGATAATCATTTAGTAAAAAACAATTCTTTGTATGTTACTGGGATAAAAATGCACATGAGTGAGCACCAAATCATTGCAAGGTAAGGGGAAGTGGGGTTTATTTGAACTGGAAATAAGTATTTAACTTCCTCAGGTAGAAAACAGTATTTTCATAATGAAACTTTCACAATTCATTTTCACTTTATAAGATCAGAAGAAAAAAGTTAAGGCAGATAGTAAAAAAAAAACCAAGAAATTAAACCGCCATCATAACTATCTGCAGCAAGCAGGCACTTTGTGTACTGTGATCCAAACATCTGTCTTCATGCCATGATTCTTGTGCCTAATTTTGGAATAATATCAATAGTGGCAACTCAGCAGCATACACAAGTCTGGAAAATATTATATGCAGAATGGGCACCTAACTCTGTTACAACCATTCTGCTTTGTGAGGAATGATCCACCTTAAGATGCTCCAGTCCCAGCTGCCTCTGCCAGCCCCCCCAACAGAGCTTGCTACCTCTGCACCACTGCTGAGTCAGCTGTATTTTATTTTGGATTTTGTTTGGAAGTGTTTGTGTCCCCTAAAATTACAGTTTATGGCACTTTACTTCTGATCAAAAAATTGCACAGTCAATCTGTGCAACTGGCTGGCAGGTCAAACAAGAGTGAGAGAAGAGCACAGAACTGTGTTGAACTGACTTTGGTAAAACAATGGAAAACAGCTTCATTTGGCTCACAGGTGCTATTGGCTTCTTCCTGTAGATTTGTATCTTGTTTTCTCTCCTGTTTCCTTCTTCATGCTACTGGCTCTGTCTGGGAGGAGTCACAAGATGCACTAAGTGCGTATCAATGCTATAGGATATTTTGGCATTGTTATCAATTATTAAAGAAATCCATCATTTAAAATGTAAATGAGTCCATGCACAAAGATGCCTTGTCAACTGCAAGTAAACCATAAAACACATTGCATACCAATTCAGTGGTAACATTCCACTGGGACATTAATTTCATCAGCTTTCACAGGTTCTGAGATTTTCTGGCCCAATCACTTCCTGGGCACCTAAGTAAGTAGTTTGATTTTACTACCACCTCAAGAAATAAATTTCACTCATTTTTTTTCCACATGATTCAAATGTTGCATATGCCACAGACACATTACTTACTAAATAGTAATATTAGCACAAAACACAGGGTTCTGCTTTGAATTAAAAATTGCAAAATATTGTAATAATATGTGAATAATTAAGATATGTCCACGAGATATCTGCATCAGCAACAGTGCAGAGAGCTATACAGCCCTTTTGATTCAGTTTGTCACCACCTCAGCACACTGTCACTATGCTGTCATTTGTTATTGCACCCCTCAGCCTTCCCTTTCACCTTCAAATCTTTACATCTCACTTGGCTATTCTAAAACTGCATTGGCAAGCTCTGCATGTCTATTACAAAATAATAGCATTGCTGTCTGATGCAGCAGCATACACCCAACAACAAAATAAATTGTACTCAGTATAATCTATAATTCTTGACATATCAGCTGCTGGGCTTCAGCACAGCTCCCCTAGTGCTTCCTCTCTGCTCTGCTCATCATGCTGCAATTTTCTGCCTACTGGGTACATTCATTGATTGATCGAGGCTCGCAAAAGTCCGAGTCCAATAGGATAGGCAGGACCTCAGCAAAGGGTGCCTTCTGTTTTACACCTGTCAGCAGTATGATGGGAATTCTATCATGAGACACAGAGACTACTCTCAATCTCACAATTTCACTAAGCAATAGTGCAAGTGGTCTCGCTAGACTGAGTAGATGACATATTTGCATGAACAGTGAACGTTATCTACCTCATCTAAAATAACACTGAACAAAACAGGGAGCTTAAGCAGAGAGAGGTCTCTTCTGAACTAACAGATCATTTTCCAACCACATACTCCCTTGCACCTAGTGAGTTGGGGGAGAAATGAAGAAAGGCATGAGATCAATTCTAAAAATAGTAACTCGCTCTCCTGAAAACAGGATATACTTACAGAAATGACAATGTCAGTGCCAGTATTGGGGAAACAGCACGCTCTAAGTAACTTGTTAAGTCTCTGAAGAATTATATTCTTCTGCCAGCTTTTTCAGGAAAATCTAATAAAACATTGATGAAATAGAAGAATAATTTTTTCTGCATGAAGATTAAGTGGGAACATGAGTCTATACGATGGACAGTTTTTGCATTCATCTCATGTCTGCTCAGGAGCTGCAGGAATCATTGGGAAATGGCACATAGAATTTTTCTAAACTGATGTGTATCTGAAATAGTAGATGTCAACTCAAGTCCTACAGGAAGTGACAGTCAATACCAGCTTGTTGCCAGCTATTTCTGCAACAACCTATAAAGCTTGACACAGCTAGGCAATCTTGTGCTAGGACTAAACCCTATTGTTTCAGAAGAAATAAAAGGGAAGACATTACCAAGCTATATCAAAATGCATAATTACACACAAGCGTGTGTGCTGGTACCTATCAGAACCTTCAGAGGGAACTGAGGTTCTGAAAAAAAGTATTAGAGTTTAGGAATAAGGGTAGAGGCCTTAGGAACCCCATAAACTGGAGTAACTCAGCTGAGTGATTTCCACAGAGTATTTACCCTCTGTTGGTGATGACCCAAGCTAAAAAAAACTACAGATGGATCTTGACTCCAATTTTTTGTTTTTTTGTTTGTTTGTTTGTTTCGTTTTGTTTTTTGGGATTTTTTTGCCTGAACTGTTCTAAACTTCTGAGAAGATTAAGATTTCGTGTCATTTTGGAGGAACAGATTTTTATAGGGAGTGTCTCCCAGTTTGCACTTATGCAGAGCTGATTTTCGAACTACTTATAGTAATAAATGATGCCATGAGTTTCAGCTTTAAGGCTAAGTAATCTTCTTGGAAAAACTTCCAGTCTGTTTGTAATGCATTCTGAAATTCTCTCTGCCATTTATTGAGGCATATATTATTCAACTTCCTTCCTCACACATATATTACATGGTGAATGGGATTTACAACAGCCAGCCTGCTCAGCAGGGAGAATCCTGAATTAGCCAAGACAAATTTCCAAAAAAAAAAAAAAAAAAAAAAAGAGCACAGACTGAATCCTTATGTATCTCCCTTACAACCTTGTCAGAATTTTCTGTATGGAATGCAATCCACATCCTTAAAAGTTCTACAGGACTGTGATGACCAAGCAATCACTTTGAATACAGGAAACTGGCTCAATCTTTTCTTCAAAATAGAAGCAACCCCTCCAAGTAGAATTACAGGCTCTTTTTATTGTTTAAGATATATGCAGTTTAAGCTAATACTAAAAAAAAAAAAAATCACATTATAAGGAAGACACAGGCATTTTTTTACCTCATTTGGCCACTTACCCAGTGAAAGCCATTGGGGTCACTCTTGTGTGCTAAACTCAGGTTTGGAAAGAAATCACCTTTGAGCACCCTCACTGAGGTCCCCAGGAGAATTCAGTATATCTGGGGGATTGATTTTAATGGTCCTAAAGCAGAATAAATTATAAAATACTCCTCTTAGTCCAGACAGTAAATATGCAAGCAAATGTGTTATTAGTGTGATCTGCCTAAGCAGCATGCACAGGGAAAACTGAAGCGGTTCCTGTCTTGGGGGTGAAGTGGGGGCTTGGTGGATTTCTTTACAGCACAGAGTCTCTGCTGCACTGTAGGCACCTTCCCTGTAGCAGTTCCTAAGGAAAATAACGAATGTTCCTAAAAACAGGACTTGGAACTCTCACAGTGAACCTAGTAACAGCTCGACTACTTCCAAAGCTACTTACAACCAAACCATGTTTTTTGCCCAAGCCTCAAGTGCAACCAGGAAAGACGGAGTGGAGAGGGGGCTGCCCAGCCCTGAGCCCTCTGCACAGAGCAGGCAGGCTGGACTGTGGCAGCTAAGTGCCCTTCTGAGTTCAGGTTTAACACCCTTTCCAATATAAGGCTGTAAATTGAAGGTGACGTAAAACCCAGATTCTGAGGCTTAATTCAACTAGCTCTCTTCCCCTTTATTATAGGTAGCACATGAAGTTTTAGACTGCCCTTCAATCTTTGTCATCTGTTGATCTATGTTCAGAAACTTAGTAGCTTATAAAGGCAGCAAAGGTTCTATTGATTCTTTACTTAGTTTTTTTCACATATGCTGGAAATTTGTTAAATGGAAGTCTAAGTTGAGCAAACATGAAACCTTCCTCAACACAGTTCATTTACTTGTCTTCAACCAGTTAAAGGGCAGAGCTTTACAGAGTGCTTTATGCGTGTGGACTAGCTTTAACTAGAAATAATAAAATTTAGTATTACTAACTAATTTCATTTGAAAAGAATGCTTTCTGCAATTTCAGTGGCTTACAGCACTACTTTCCCAACTACAGGTCCCAGCATACCTGGGCAATTGCACTGCTTGTGTTCAATAGGAAGTGAGGAAGCTTTCCCCCTTTCTTGAACACCATTCAAAATACCTAATGAACAATTTTGTGTAGAAGACAACCTACATAATTGAGAAGCTGAATTATCATCAATCCCCATCTTGAAGAGTGAAAATAACAAAAATGCCTCTGTGAATCTCATCTAACAATTTGTACTCTTCACCCTCATAATGGTACAAAGAACAATGCATTTAAAAAGCACAAATCAAAACTAATTCTGTTTTCACTTTATGTGCTACCATTAAATGTACACTATTACCTTAATACAAACTGGAAGGGATGTGATTTTTCAGTAGAGGCAGCCTCTGTTTACTAACGTAATTTGTTCAAGAGTTGTAGGAGCGGGAAGGTAGAACCTATAAATTCCAGACCATGCTGCCCACATGAACTGAAGAGAACTGCTAAACCAGAGATATATGGCTGAAGGTCAGATTTTTTATGGCTGAGGCTTTCTACTCTTTATGGCACCAATTTTTAGGCATATCACTGATGTGCTTCTGCTGATGTAACTGCAGTGATTCAACAAAGTACTGCTAATTTTAAATTGCAGAAAAAAATACTCTGTCCTCATTTTATTACTTTTCAACTGCAAACACAGAGAGTTTATATCACACAATCCTCCTTATTGTGTTAGCTAGAGGTATAAGAAGGTAGGTACAGAAAGAACACTTTTTTTATTGAAGTTGCTGAACACCAGAAGCTTGCTTTGACTTACTCAGTACCTCAGTAAATCTGGCCTTGTGTGATTAGCTGCAGTAATACTGCTGAGAATAAAGCCTCACATTTTGTGTCTCTCACTGTTGTGGCTTAGCCACCAGTCATTCCTTCCTGTGACAAGGAACAAAACCCAGTGCTCATGGATAGCAACCTCACAATATCTTTCTTCACAAAGAAGGGTTTTGTTGTGGATCAAAGAGTTAACCTGTAATATCTAAGAATTAGCAAAGGATCAGATGGCTTAGTAGATAAATGTGTCTTCAGTCCTGGACTAAGTAATTCTGGCTTTACAATGTATTATACATGTCTGCAGTCAAAAGTACAACAGGGCTTTAAGAACATTTCTGTAAGCTCTTTAAATGTACAAAGTGTTTCAAAATAAAGGAAATAGTACAGCTCCTAAGCCATGGTCTCCAGGTTTCTTTGAAGGAGAGAAGAAAATGACAGTACTTTCCCTATGGGGAACTTCCATGTCAAAGTAAGAAAAGTGTCTATTCATAACCCAGAGTGCCTTTTGCATCATTATTATTTGAATCCTTATCTTTGTCCTTTGGAATGCTGTATCTTTAGAGGACATGGAACAACTATGTTAGATATGGATTTACGAAATTTATATAAAATACCACAAGGTGAAATGATTTCACAGGAAATATCTCTTATGACATTTTTGCCATAACACTTTAAGTAAAGCAATCTTACCCCTGGCCTTATCAGGAAGATGGGAAAACAGTATCAACCTCCAAAAGGTTAAGGAATGTAGCACAAAAGCATGACTAGGACTCACAAATGTGCCTTCACATTACAGATTTATCTTTGAAAGGCTCCAGCATGAGTCTAGCATTGTCTTCAAATCTTACATTCAGACCTATAGAAACAACCCAACTTACAGTGGCATCACACACTAACCTCTTCCAGTTCAGGAAGGAAGAAATGTGTTGTTAACCTTTAGGTAAATCTCTTTCATCTATTTATTTAAGTGCAAAATACAGTGGCAGAGGAAAACACAATATTTTTCCCAAACCCATGAAAAACAGGAAGACAAAATCGCTTTTTTCCCTTTAACCAAACATTCAGATTTTGATGTATTTTCCTTTTAAAGAGTGTTGAGCTTAGCAAAGCTGTAATGTACAATGTCAAAAAGCTAGGTCACAGTTTATATGGATTCTCTGCAGTGATAGTACAGGAATGATTTCAAGTGTATAGTGAGAGCACTGCCATTGTCTTGACCTTTTTGCTATGTCTGCTGAACAACTATATCTTATGCATAGATTTCTCTCCAGTTTCCTGAACTATGTCTAGTCTTTATACATATTGAGAGATGGAGAGGAAATCCCACAGTAGGAACACAGAGAAAAGAAATTTGCATGTATATTACTTTAAAACCATTTCAGTTTGACCTTCCATGAAGAATGGTTTAAAGGATGAATGCTTTGACTGTGAATGCAAAGGTTAATTGTCTTTATTGAGTATTGCTGAAAGGACCCTAGTAAACCATGAAGGTTTTTTGGAGGGATGTACTAAAGAAGGATAGGAGAGAGCAGGTTTTGCATCAAAAAGACAAATCCCTTAATATCCACTCTAAGATGTCCATGTCCCAAGCAGAAGACTTTAATAAATGAAACAGATTTTCAGAAGAGGCTGTTGAGTGTTATAGAGTACTACACTTTCTATTATGGAGTGACTGACTTTAAAGCAGAAATAAAACCACCTACCTAAACTCATCGAAAGCCCTCCCGCACCACACCAAGCACATTAACTTCCCTGGATCCCTTCTTTTGAAACATAAATAAATAAAAAAATTACAAAACTGCTCAGGGTATTAGTTCTCCCGTTAACTTAAATACTGAAGTGATTCACATGTTTAATACCACAAAAGTACCCCTTGTTTAATATTTTTATGGTTTCCTTGTTTGAATTTCTTTATCAGATATTTTACAAATTACATAAATTGCATTGGATGACTATTGTCACAAAAACCTCTTCCATGACCAGTTTCATGCTATGTTATCAGTAGTTTTATATCACCAGGAAATTTAAAACTGTAAATAGATTATAAATATTCTCTCATGAGCTGAATAAAAAAAATCAGTTAATATTTACAAGATGATTCAGAAATATAGTGTTTAATTCTTTTGCATATTAAAAGTGGCAATTTCAAGACACTTAAGCACACTATAAATCAAACATTTTGGGATGGTAATGAAGAATTCTCACTGAACCAGTGCCTTCAAGTAATGAAAGGCTTCCAGGATGTTTTTTAATCCATCATATTAATAATCTCACTGTTATCATACATTCAATTACAAACTAACTTTCTTCCAGAGAAGTATCAGTGGTTTACATACTACAAGGAATACTATCTCCCTCTAAGACTGTACACAAATTGTGGTTGCTAAACAAACATAAGAGAAACAGTCATGATACACATTAGAGGAGCTATATGTCAAATGAATGAGCAAATGTGAAGGACAAAATCCATAATAATCTATCCAATGTCAATGCAAATCACAAGTCAACAGGGTCCAGCAAACACAAATGTCTCCTAACTCTTCTTTGCAAACTATATTCAGACAATTTCAAGCAATCACATACCTCAACATAGTTTTTAAATACACCAAATGCAAAGTAAGTTAATTCATCATCTTTTATATACATATACAAATTACAGAGTCCTATAAAATTCATAATACTCATAAAACCACGGTTTAATGTATGTTCAAAATGTAGGTATAGACTTGCATATGCATAAGGTGACAGCCCTTCACAACACTAAACCCAAGACTACAATGCAGCTATGGCAGTATTATTTCATTTGTGTACTACTCCTTTAAAACAAAAACCCCACAGGCTTGTGAGTTAAAAAGTCAGGGGGAAGTTCTTGTATGCATCTGAGAGAGATGAGACAGATCAAAGGAAAACCAGAACAGCTCAAAACCTCTGGAAGAGCAGTCTCTGTTTTCCATACTGACAACTTTCTTCAGGGTTTCATGCACGGACTAGTAAGGGAAAGCACACCTATCTTCATCAGCAGGTGTTGCACACATGATACTTGTTGAGCTTTTCACAAAATCACCTTTCAAAATGTCTATTATCAACATAAATAATTCAGAATTCATCACAATCAGTGCAATAAATAACACAGAGATATTGAATTTGTATTTAATGCCTGATTTAAGGTGTATAGAAGCTTTATATAACATAGTATACATTTTCAGTGTCATTATTACTAGTTTCTTTAGAGACAACACATTTGATTTTTATTAGTAGGGAAGTTATCAATTTTTTTTTATGCTTACTGGCATATATTTGTCATAGCAGAGGAAATCCAGTATCGAGAGTGTCCAGCCTGTTTCCAAAAATTCTGGCAAGCTCTGCTGCAACAAGCTGCTACCATATTTGACACTGTTGACATGAGCTCTCCGTGCAGCGTAGTGTGGAAGAGAGTTCCCTCGACATCTCAGGACCTCTGCCTGCCTCCTGTCTGTGTGCCCTGACTGTCCCTTTGGCCTCGCAAGGAGCTGTGTCGGCCCGGGAGAAAAGGAGTGGAGCATTTCACCCCTCCTGAAACTACCCCGAAACTGATGAAAGCTTTCACGACTTGGAGCAGTATGGGAGATTCTCTTTACTGCGCCCGATGACAGCAAGGTCACCAGCTGGGAACTTCCTAGACCCCCAAGAGCTTTGCCCCGCACCTTGTATTCCTGCTGGCGGCAGAGCGGCCGGCCGGCTCGCACCGGGAGGAAACCCCAGCTGGCTGGAGCGAGGTGCAGAGCNGCCGCGTCCTGCCGGCGCCTGCCGTCTCTCCCGGCGGCCGCACAGCAATAAAACACCCGGGAAAGCCGGGAAGTGCATCGTGCCAAAGCGGCTGATCCCAGAGAGCTGCCCAGACCCTAACAGCACCCGCAGAAATGCCTCCTCTGGAAGCTCTTCTCATCCTTATGAGCGGAAGAGGTAGGAAGGAGACCCTGAAAGTGCCGATGCCTACTTCTCAGCTGCTTCCTTGCTCAAGGTCGCTCAGCCTGTACACGCTGCAACACGAGTCCTAGTTGCAGCGCAGATAACTGCGGGATAACTGGAAACTCCCTGCTCTTCAGCCTAGGCTGGATGCCCTGCTCACAGCGGGACGTGCCTCAGGCTTTACGGACAATTCATGCGAAGTGCTGCCCTCTTGTAGCGTAAGCATATTTTCTTTAAAGACCCTTTAAAAATAAGCAGGTGCAATAAAACTTTTCGCCCCCTTAATCGGAATACTCGTCTTTTGCCTTCCCCGCGCCAGGTGTCTCCTGTGAATCCTGTCAAGGCTGAGGCAGCAGGGAGAGGACTCCCGGGCAGCCCAGGCAAGCAGCGTTTGCGGCCGGGAAGCCCTGGAAGCGCTGTGAGGATCAGCGGTTCTCAGGCAAATGATTTTATTGTCTTTCCTCTCTTGCGCTTCCATCACCTCAAATACTCAAACAGCGCTACAGTCCTGGGGTGCCTTTCCCTGGGGAGATTAGTAGGAGTTCCGAGCAAGACTGGGGGGTGAATATATTTATTCAGTACTTTCAGATCTGGTTTATAGGAAACGGAGAGGAGCCTCCAGCAGCACTTCAGCGCTCGCCAGTTTACCTTCCCAGAGGCGAGCCCTTCTCCGCGGCCGCGGGGAAGCCGGCGCCCTGAGGGGGCGTCCCGCGGGTGGCCGTGCATGATGCGGCCAAGGAAGGCTGTCTTCCCCTGGCCCACTCATCGCTTCTTCAGCGCTACCTCCGCCGCCACCGCGGCGAGGTGTGTGTGTGTCCCGCCCCTCCGACACGGCCGGCGTTTCACTCCGGCTCAGCGGCCCCGCTGAGCTCGCCCCATGCAGCCGCTCCCTCTCGGCTGCCTCCCGGAGCCAGCCACCCTCTTTACCGCGTATAGATCGATAGAGAGATTTATATTATTATCATTAGTATGATGATGAGATGATGATGATGATTTGAGGCAAATTCCGCTCAGGGCCGGGGGGGATGGCAGCAGGTGAAGGAAGGCTGTATCTCCGCATAGGAGCATGCTCAACGCTCTCAGGCATGCTCCTTCAGCGGGGAGGGAGCCAGAGCTGGGCCGGGGGGCGCGGGGGAGCAGAATCCTCCCAGCTCGCACCGTCCTAATGCAAAGTTTGATTGTACCAGCGGCCCCCGGGCCGCGGCCCAGGGGCTCGGCACCTCACCGCCGCTGCCTCAGCTACGCTCGGCGGGGGAACCGGACGCCGCGCTCAGAGGCGAGCCGAGAGGGGGGTGGAGGGGTGGGGAAGGGTTTCCCCGTCGCTCCCGGCGGCGAGGGGAGGAGAAAGAGGAAGAAGAGGAGATGCCCAGGCCAGAATGGCTTCAGAGCCAACTTCTGCCGGGAGAGCCGCGCGTCAGTTGCCGCTTCCTTCCAGCTGTCCGCGGCGCTGCGCCCAGTGCTCATGCACGGCCGAGAGCACACGGGCAGTACCATCAGCACTACCAACATCACCACCACTGTTATTATTAATACTGTCATGACGATGCCGCGGGCCGCGCAGGNNGGGGGGGGGGTGTGTGGAATCTAGTCTCTCAGTTTCCAGCCTAAACTCAACCTTGTCCTCCAAACCCTGGCAGCTCCCCTCAGTCTCATTCTCTGCGATCACGCCTCCACCGGTTTAAATAAATAAATAAATAAATAAAATATTTCACTTTTTTAAAAAATAACTCCCTTAAGAATTAAAGCGACAGGTGATCCTTCCCTGGTGAAAGAGATTCGCGTCCTCTGGCAATGAAAGGAGACAGCAAAAAAAAAAAAAAATCCACTCAGTTTAAAGATTATTTTTTTTCTTCTGCAATAAGCTCAGAAACCGGCGAATCGCTGTATCCCGAGAAAAAAAAAAAATCCTTCTTCCCTGGACAGCATCATGCAGCAAATTTCAAGCAAATGTGTTCAAACTGAAGAGAACAGTCTATGATAAAAGCCTTTCTCCGTCATGCTACCAGAGTAGTCTGGTAGCTAATTTAGCACCCTGTGAGCGCAAGACATTAGCGATGAACAATTGTTTGAGCAAGATAACAAAATCCCCCAAGTCCTGCAAAGGCTCAAAAATTGCTTTGCAGCTAAAGACAGTCTATAGTAATTATAGTAGTAATGTATATATACACAAATATATATAATAAAAGAAAGTCTGTACGGTACGGTCTTCTTTGAAGGTTATGCTGGAAGAGTTGAGAGGAAAACAGGAGGTGGATCTCTTGCAGAAGAGAAGGGAAAGAGAGGCAGAGATTTCCCTCTCCGTCCCTGTTTTACTGTCCTTCACCGCCAGGTGACTGACTTCCCTCCTCTCGGCTCGCGCGGGGGGATTTCTCCAGCAGCGTTTCCTCCCCGAGCAGCCCCGGCTCTCAGCGCCGCCCTCCCCGCTCCCCGCGGCCCCTCCGCCTCCCCCGGCCGCTGCCCCGCGATCCCACGGGCTCCTCTCGCTGCTTCCCGGGGCTTTGAGCAGCAGACGCAGTGGTCAGTATAAAACCAGTACTGCTGTGTATCTGTTTTGTAACCGCTTTGTGTGCTACTCGTGGATCGTTCCGTGTAAAAATGCACATATATGTTTATATCTGCAGGTGTGTCTAAATTGATAAGGTGGTGTGAAACTTCTCAGTCTTTGGCTTGTAGTGCAGTTTTGTGCAGCTGTTGAGTGTATCATTGATGGGCTGCAGCTGTGATGGAGCAGCCTTTCTGATGGCATGTGGATTAAGTCTGATACTCTCTCAGGGTGTTACTTTTACTAATCCCCTTTTCCAAAGGATTCACTGTCTTCTAGTTCTCAGATCACTCTAAAGAGCACCAAAATTAGATTTAAAAATTCATATTCCTCCCCGCCAACATTTTATCACAGTCCTTTTTCGTAAATCTGTCACTTGCCGTTTTGGAGAAGATTTTTGTGATTTTTGGCTTCCTGCTATCAGTCTTTAGGGGACCTTATTTATGAACTCCATTAATGCCAAGTTCATAATTACCACTTTCTAGTACTATCCTCTGCTTTATACACTGCTTTAAATAGGATTAATACTCCTGATAATACGACTTAAATAGACAGAACTAATAGCTCAAAGTGTACACTCTGTTTACACTGTTTAGATTTGTTTGCAGCTTCCAGCACTTCAGGGTTAGTATAAGCTTAAGCCCTGGGTGATGGCCAGTGGTAGCTATTTCTGAAGATTGGATACAGCCCTCATTTTCTGGACAACTACAGATACAAGGCAGATGCAGGCAAATGACATTTCTCTTCTTTGCACAAATTATACATGACTTCCAGGTTCATTGTGAATGCATTGTAAATATTGTTATTATAGTTAATCTAGAATGGCAATTTGTAAAGATTGAACACTTGGTCTGGCGTTCCCATGTAAACCAAAGTGCTCATGTCCAAATAAAAGATTACCATACTAGACACTAAAGCAAGACCTATATACTAAAGTAGGACCTATAAAAATTTCAGAGTGTTTTCACCTAAAAGAAAAATACCAATATATCCATCCATCCCCCCAAATAGGAGACCTGGAGAGACCTCTGTAAGAGACCATGCTGGACAAAGACATCTCTCAGAAGATGCTTCAAAGCATCAAAAAATGTGTCAATAAGCAGGATGGGTAGAGGAAAGGACTGCCCCAGTGTGTGAAACCAACCAAGGACACATCATGAGAGCACCTTGGTGCCCTGGCTGGTGCCACTGGGTAACCAGAAGACTCCTGAGCCTCTCCCTGAATCCATGCCTGTTTGCATAGCACTTAACAGATCAACAAGTAGCTGCACAAAATGCAACTTTATCAAAATAGAAGACTGAAGACCTGCAGCACCTGTATCTTCTGCTGACTTGTTGCTCCTACACTATGGATCTGGCACTCTTCAATTTGTTTCGATATTGGCACAAAATCTGTGGCAATGTGATACTTTTGAGAATCCTCTGCTGAATTTGGCTGATGTTGGTCAAGAGTTCAGGGAAGATTGACAGGGCACTCATATAAGCCTAACTTCCTTAGTAAACAAGACAAAAGAAATTGATTTTGACAGTCCCTTGAATAATACTTTTAAATATGTTTCACTCCTCATAGTTAATACAGCCTAACAAGTGATTTTAAAAGTTCAAGTTTATAGGGCAGGCATGCCAAGCTTGATTAACACCAAACTTCTAGTTCCTTCAAATATCTTAGTTTTCTATCTTGTGCATAATCTGTAAGGCATTACTTTTCTCGTGGCAGGGCTTTAATTCACAAGTGGCATTTTCATCCTCCTTGTTCAAGCATGGCCCTATGTCTTAGTTGTTGCACATGGTGTGGAATTATTACTTTCATTAAAGAATGCTTTCTGTTTCATTCAACACTGTTAACAACTGTTTTCGGCGTAAGTGTCAACACAAAATTTTGCAAACTTAATTATAGGGAAAAACTGAAACCAAGCCAAAAGGCTAGATCCAAAAAAGAACCAGAAAATCTTTAAGCAAGCCAGAACCTGAGCTCTGAAGATGACACCTGAACCTGGTGCAGATGAGTGTCTGGAAATAAGAACTCGAAGAAAGCAGCAGTCTGCAAACTCACCGAGCAGTGACTTTGACCCTTGATTCAGCAGGTCAACCTGTGGTAGACCAGTGGAGGAATTACGTTATTTTGTGAAAATCCAGCTACCTTAGCTACTATTTCACTTCTATTCCTCCATTCATGTGATAATTTTTCCTGGTTTTGGGTTTTTTTTCCTGCTAATAAGTCACTCTGAAAATGTCATTCACTGCCTAGTCCTATGTTTTTCCTGTCCCCCAGCATTTCTGGTAAGGAAGGCATTCCTGGTAAGCATAATTAAATATTATAAATAAAATATAATTAAATATTGTGTGTCCAGGTGTAATTAAAGGGTGTTTGGCAGGAGAGTCCTTGAAGAATAAGCATCTTTAAAAACTGAGTGCTTAACTTTGAAGTGCTAGACTTAGGTTAAGGTCAAGTGTAGGTTATTTTTCGGTGTTAATCTTCTAGACTGGTATTTTTTTTTCTTTTATTAGGCTAGAAGGACTTGTTTTCTCCTGAATTGCATTGTACATTTTTTTAGCAGAGCTGAGTCTGAAATTCAAGGGCAGGATAGAGAACATATGGAGGACTTCACAATGGTCACTCAGATCAGAGCAGCATTTTACCCAGTAAGGAAAAGTTGCCTCCTGAACTTAGAGGAATTAAGTTCTGCAGTCATTTAAGACTGCGTGCAAACAACAGGGGAGCATATTTTCCTAAATATGCAAAAGCATTTTTATAATCATAAGGTGTTAGCAAGCTAATGTAGAGATTGCAGCCAACTCCCCCTGTGGTACATCCAAACACTGAGCAAGTGCAGTTCAAATCTGTGCAGGGAGCAGAGAGAAAGCATAGCTTTTTAGCAAGGACTCATGCTTTTTTACACAGACACAGTAGTATCAGTACTAGATAGCTATCACAATTTATTTCTCTTTCCAGAGATGGAGAGGTGAGAGCCATGATGTCCCAAACAACATGTCACGGAGTGCTTTGTCTTCTCATCAGCGCATCTATCTCATCATTGGGAGGCACTTTTTCTCAGATAGAGGATTTTCCAACACAGGGTCGCCTAGAAGATCATCTTGTGTGGGTTTGTCTTTTCTAGATACAGATATCTTACTGGGTTCCTTTAACCTCTGGGATAACCCATGCTCTGGGATAGCCTATGCTTCTTTCCAAAAGGTGTGAATCATCTTGGAAGTGACTGTTTCCTTCTGACTTCACAGGGGAGTTCCTTAGATGACTGAATCTGGGACTGCACACTCAGTAACTTAATATAAATACAGTTGAACTAAAGCCAGAGTTACACATACACATATGAAAAAAAAGTTGCACATCATCATGAAACCATGGAAAATGATGGAATCTATTATAGTGGAACCACAGATGTTGGTCTTTCTCATTTCTTATCCTCGAAAACAGAGAGGTCAATTTTCCTAATGTACTGTTAGTAAGAATGGAAGACTAATTCAAAACCTAATACAACTCTTTTGATATACATTTCATAGGTATTTTCCATTTTAAAGAAACTGAAACTCCTAAACCCACAAATCCATCATTTCAGGCTAGGGACATAGATTCACCATAAAATATGAGAACACATGAGTCATAATATAGTTCTTAAATATAATGACTAAATTTTTCCCCAGTTATAAGGGAAATCTGTATACCTGAAAATGCTTTTTTATGCTATTCTTCAACATACAACTTTTTTTTTTTATAGTGGATGTCAGGCTAACACAGGTATATGTATGTTACATTGTAGTTCCCTCTCAGGAAGAGTATTTGGAGTAACATATAACAATTGGGCTGAAGGTACGAAACTGTCTTCCCTGCTTCAGAACCCATTTCAAGCCAGCAGGAATGACTTTCTTTGGCTTAGCAAAGGCTGCAGAGAGGCCTGTGAACAGTTGCTATGCCCTGGGGCTTAAGACAGATAAGAATAAAGAAGAACTCTAACACTAGAATAGGTAAAACAGAGCAGAGAGCAAACAAACGTTTCCCATGAGCTGTTATGTTTAGCGTTATCATGTGAGCAAATAAATGTGTTGGTAACAAAAAGGTCTAAGACTTATCCCATTCTTCCATTCACTGCAGAAATACCTTTATATTGAGCAAAAAATGGTATATTTAAATGCACATTGTGATTGGTGGTCTGAGTTTGCATTGAATTGGAATGATTATGATCATGGATACAAATGAATATAGTGGCAGCATTATACCATATGTTGCTCTATAACTTGAGGGTTATATAACTTTTTCAAGGTCACCCTTCTTTATCATCCTAGAACACCTTAACGATCTTTGAAATGTATGAAAGAAATCTGAAGGGGAACAGGAAAGATGGAGAAATAAAGGCAATTGAATTAATAACAAAAAAGCATTAGGAGATGAAGTAGTTTGACTTGAATTAGGCTGGGAAAGATCAGGTATTTCCTTCCCAAAACTTTTTTGCTTGCCTTTCTCATTGTTCCACCCAATCTAAATAACTCTTCTCCCTTTACTCCATCCCTGTGCTGTTTCTTTCTCATCGTCCGAAGTCTCCACCATTAACTTCACATGTTAAACAAAGTTACTTGAGAAGACTCCAGTACAAGGCCTTTTTATAAGCTGATACAGAGGAACTTAACTTTTTATGATGACCATTGTAGATTATGTTCACTCTTAGGAGTTGATAAGTTGATATTCAAATACTGTCTATCAAACATACAGTTCCCTGATGCATTAGAAATTGTACAGGAGAGATAGTACTTTTTGGAAAAATTCATTGTAATGCCTAGTTTGCCAATTAAATCAACACACAATAAGCAATATGATGTTCAGAGAAAATGTAAGATGATGACATTAAGAATTTATTTTTACTAAGGACAAAAATGAGGTAATCTTTCTCATGAAAAGGTGCATTTTCTACCAAATTGCTCCAAGAGATCAAATTTATGCATAGAATAATCCAACTGAGGGATGACATAGAAGAACTGCTTTTGCTCTGCCAGTGACCTGCTCTGTGACCTTATATAATTCAATAACTCATGTTCCTTATTGCATTCGTTTCCACAATTGTTAGATAAAGGAATTTATATTTATCTATCTGTGTAAGTTTATGAATTAAAAAGTCTGCAAAGTATTATCACAAAATAATCCAAATTTCAGCACAGTTTGAGTATTCAAAAAAGAATGTTCACACTTCCAGAACAACAAAGCACAGTATTTCTGCATCTCAGATAATTTTCAGATATTCTAATAATGTATAATCTATATGCGTATATTTAATGCATACAGATTCCCAAAAAGCTAAACTTCCTAGCAAAATTATTCACTGACCTCTAGCCAACAAAGTGGGCACTTTAATGAGTAAATATGCAAATATATAATTAGGTTGAAAAATCTGTAAACCTTTAGCTGTAATAAAAATAAATGTTGTGAATCAGAGAAAAAAATCCCTCTTCATGTAGGAAAAAGCATCGATATTCCAGAGCACTGCTTAGAGAAGCTGGACATTTCCATAGGAAAGAAATAGTTTCAGAGTAGGTTCAGTTTCATCAGGAGGCAAGTGCCTTTTACAACAATGGTATTTAGACTGTAAGCTCTTGAGGACAGAGACCTTTTCTTTTTAATATCTGAAAAGTGCCATGCAAAGATACATGTATACATTAATATTGAATACACAAATATTAATAATATTTCTGAGTGAGGAGCATACTTTCACAAAATCATGCTACTTTACAGCTCTGAATGTCAACATAACAGTGTTCGGATGTTAACTGGAGTTATTTCAGATTACTACCAAGACAGACCCGAGTGCTGTGTGTTGGCAAACTCAACATATTTCTAGGTCAGATTTCTGAGGGAGGGGGATTTGTGTGGTTTGAGATGCTGCATGTTTAACATATGTGTGCACGGACATCTCTCTGAGCCCCGTCAGCAACCTTCGAACATAATGACCAACTTCAGACTGCATTAATTGAAGTGGCAAATAGATCCTCCCACCTATTCTAAAAGCAAACAATTTGAAACAGAAGAGAACATAGACTGTGCTAATGCCTTCACTAAAAGGACAGCTGCAGGGTGAAGTCAGTGTGCTTTAGTAGGTATCCAGAAATCTACAGGAGAACAGTAAGAAGCTTTATGCATAAATATGCAGCTATCAGACATGAGAGCAGATGCTACCCAGTCAGACCTGGTGCCCCTTTCTGATCCTCTCATACATAACAGGGAAAAATCTGACAAAAACCCTTTTTTTTCATTTACCTTTATCTCCTCATTGGGTTCTCTGCTGTCTACTTAGGGGTGAGCTCATCTTGCAGCCTTTGACTAATTCAGTTAAAATGTCTGTCAGCCATAAGACAAATCCCATGGAAAAGGGGCTTTGTGAGGTGCAGTTCTCAGATAACTTCTCGCTATACAATTTTTATATTATATTGCTATAATTACTACATTCTCATATTACATTCTTGTTATATTGTTATAAATACTACATTCTTATACATTCTTGTTATAATCTTTATACACATATATGCAATTTCATCTATTGCAATACTTTCAAGTGGCAATACAGCTTGTAAATGTAAATAGCATGTCAATTGTATTAGGGAATGTTGGAATCTGGTTCTGTTTCTTATTGAAAAAAAAAGTCATCTCTGTTGGTGGGCTGAATGCAGCTGGCCATATACTGTAGTCCTGTCAGAGGGAAACACAGCCTGGATGTCCCATATATGTCTTTTGAAGTAATACAAGAACTACAGAGATAATTTCTTTTTTAAATATATCAAGTTATTGGTCTAAGTTACTATGGGATGTGTATTCCAGCATACTGCTGAAACTTACTGCGTGAATTTTGGGTTTGCTGAAATGGTGTAGTGAGAGAACTACATCCAGAAATCTTGGATATTTGTTACCTCTTCTAGTACAAAATAAGGTGCACAACAACAACCAAAAAAGTGTTATACTCATCTAAGACAGCATTAAAAAAAAAAAAAGTAGAAACACAACATTACATCTGGTCAAACTTATCCTGCATTTAGGGAAATATTGAAGTGCAGAAGCAACCATGCATAACTGGCACAATGCACCACTTCTTGGAAAACAGTATCTCTGAGGAACAGCAGTTCATCATGGAGGCTGCAGCCAGCCCTTTCAATGCATAAATTATTCCTCTTTTCGGTGCTGTGCATATCTGAGGGCATAATCAAGTCTTAGTGCTGGAGGGAGATACTTTTGTTCTAAGAAATGAAGTCTGGAAAGAAGCCATTTTGCTTAATCTCTGTGAGGCATTACTCTTAAGTTTCATGAGGAAATGCTCTGCAGTGTCACCATTCCTCCCAAGCTCTTCCACACACTGAGAATTTCTTGGACACATTAAGACAGATGAAGGCTGCCATACCCATCTCCATTGCTACTTAATGTTTAGTAAACTTGCAACAAAAAATGGCTGAGTTGTTCTAAGGGGTTTTTTTGGTTCACTGTTTCCTCAAAGCCAGTCCTTAAAATGATTGTTGATGACTGCTGAGAGAGGTATGTGGCACATACATCTGGACTAAAAAGCACATAGCAGCTCCAAAACTGAACATTAGCACCTACTAGTACCAAACATCTAACTGCATTGGAGAGGATGCTCTCCCCACAAAGCAACATGCACAAGCTAGGATTGAGTGGCAAAGTTTATTTCAGACTTTCCCCATTTTTGTACTTAAATGATATATATAAAGCCTAATGATCAAGAGATCTTTCTAGAGATACAATAAATGTAAATAAGATGCCAGGACAGCTCAAGAGCACTTCATGTGTAGCAACTCCAGTAAGAGTCTGAAATTTTTTCACAGCACACACTAGTTTTAGAGGCACAGTATTTGAATGGCTTGAACTAAGAGGTGGAAACAAAGGATTTTGAGGTGGCAGAGAGAACTTAATTACAGCGCCATTGCACATGTTAAGAACTTTTACCATAATTGCCAAGACACTGTTTCCACAAATGGAGAAAGGCTCAATTTTTAGGCTATTTTTAATACTTATTGTGTGTTCTTTCCCATCCAATAAAAGGAAAGCAGATAGTCAATATTGCTGATTATAAAAATAGTGGGTTTACGACTGAAGATGAAATGTGACAAGTTAACCTTTTCAAGAAGGCTCTATTTAAATAAATTATTAGCATCTGTTCTTTTATCTGATTTTTATGAGTCATTCATTCAGGTCCTAATATATAGAGTGTGTGCATGGGGTTATCTCTGACAGCAAAGATTGATGGTAGTAGTCATCCATTTTTAAAAGGAAACAGCGCAAAGCTTGACATGGAAAGTTAAATCCAGAAATGACAGAGTATTAACTGTGCTACTAACTTCTATACTAGTGCTAATATTTTTCCATAATCCTAGCCTACTTTTTCTCATGTCTTTTCCAAAGGGATTAATCCTACCGTGTATGAGGAATATTGGCAGGGGTTAGGAGTTGCAGAGAACAAAATTGCGAGACATTTCCAAAGCAAAGCTTTGCGCTAAGGAGCAAAACTTAAAAAAATAACAACCACCAAAGAAAACCCAATGCAAAATGTGCATTTGTCTAAACTATGCATTCTAATGACCTGTTCAGAGATTTTTTATATCCTGCTTTTGCACCTTCAGGAGTTCCTCCATCTGAAGCACTAGCTGGAAACACTTTGTTTCTGTCGTGGTGGTCAGTGGCTGTAGCTGGTTTGCTCTGAAACCCTGGCCTTATTAGGTGGCTGTAAGAGCAGCATCCATCCTGTCTTTTATCTGCTTCCTGCCCAGTGTCCAGCCAGCAGTGCCTGAGTGGCCTAACATATCCATTTTCCTGTTTGCACCAGTAGGACAAACTCTTTGGGAAGTCCGGTTGCAAATAAATGTTAATCATCTAAAGATAACCTGCATGAAGATCATTTGATAATCTTTTTTTCATGTAACTACAGATGGAGCAAAAATGTAAAAAGAAATTGTTTATATGTGTAAATATGCATGTATCTTCTGAGGCAATGCCTATGAACACATGATCTCACACGTAGCCAGGAATCCTGGGCACAAACTGATAATGAAAACATGATCTTTGCTCATAACAATATGTCTCCATCCTACTAACTTCTACCTTTAAAACAAATGGCTAAAAATATTGAAATTATGATTATTATAATTTTTACTTTTTGCTTATCTCTTTCAATAGATTTAAATTGCTATTATGTAAGATGTAACTGAAATGGAGAACATTTAATTTTCAGGGTGTCTTTTTTCATTTCTAGGTGGAAATAAAATAAAACATATTATTTTGTATCACTACTATTTTTTAATATTTGAGGCAGTACTTTTCTTACAATTGTCAGATATCAGATGAAAATCAAAACCACCATCTCAGAAAAACACAAGAGCATTTTATTTAGCATTTTATTTATGCTCTGTTACACTTCATTCCTCTTCACAGATTTCAATATTTTTGCAAATGTATCTCTATGTTTGATGACTAAGCTATTAAGTTGCTCATAACAATTCACAGTGAGTCAGCATATGTGATTTCCAACCTGTTCTATCTTTTATAACTTGGAATCAAGATTTAAGCTCACACAGGACAAAAAGTGGAATAACAGCAGATTGAATTGCACTGCTCTTTTCTGAGATGTTAAATCTATTTGGCTGTTTTCATGATACACAAGTAACATGATTCCTCCTGAACACAAGTAGTGTGTACCACCAGAACCCCCTTTATAGTGTTGCTGTCCCATCTTTCAGTTATTTCTAGCTATTCTCACATCAGAAACCTGGAAGCAGACTTCTACGGTAGAAATACAGCTTCACAATTAAGTGAAAGAAAAAGAAATGTTCCGACCAGTATCTTGTTTTATCCTTGCAAAAAGTGGGAATATTTCCAATTTTCAGGGTCCTTTCACAAGATGAAGGGAAGAGAGCAGCAGAAATGTAGCAGTGCCAAATTACAAAGAACTGGCTGTACTGGCGATCCCATCCTTCATTCCCTCTCTGCAGCTGAGAGGTTGTGCCATCTGCCCTTTCAGCCTACTGAGTGCTGTGTCACTCATCAAGACTCAAATTTGGACTCCTCTTTTGTCAGAGCGGGTGCAAAACAGCTCCTATATATAGGAGAAAATGTGCTATAGGGGAAAATGTGCTAACCTCCAATATTTTTGTCATTTCAGGATCAAAAGCAGCCCCTCTTTTATGGAGTATGTGTTTTTTTTAATTTTCCTCTGAAAAAAAAGAAATGCAGAACAACCTTTTTCTTAGGTCCCTGGAGGATTGTGTGACCATGACTGCAGTGGCAAATGGAGTAGTCCATCAGGTCTTTAATGAAAACTTCACCATTTTTATATTAAGCCAGTAAAGAGAGAATTGCCTTTGTGGTGCTGCATCTGAATCCCACTTCATCCTCAGGCCTCTTCTATGACCTCAGAAGCTCCCTGATAAGCCTTGGCCAAAGCAGCTGAGCAGTAAATCGTCTCTTGATCGTACTAGTTGGTCAGAGAGGCATTCCCTGATGTACCAGGAGCTTGCATGCTAGAGGTGGTAACAATCAGAAATATCAGTTGCCCAACCTAGGTGGGAAACAAAGGATAAGCAATTATCATTTGTACCTTTGGTAAACCATTTTCCTGAATCATAGCCTGTATGGAGTGGCACTATTGGGAATTGCAGTTTGAGAGGAACTCGTATTATTGTCACTGCACTTTGGGAAAAAAATGTGCAGTAGTTATTGACTTGGGTTATGGCCAGGATGAAAACTTACAGATTACCAGAGTTAATCATCTTGCAACCCTATAAACAGCAGAGAGGCTCTTTGAGCTTTCCTGGACTGCAGCAGGCTGAATGAGCACCTCCCTCTGAGTGAGATGCCTCTTGGAGCTCACAAACCTTCACGTTTGCAGTATTCAACAACCTGTCTCTGAAAATGAGCCCTGGGCTGATAGCCCTGCCACATCTTCATGCTCCTTGAGCTGCAATCCATTGCCTGTTGGGAAACGCAAAGAACTTTGCCATGAGTATTTCATTGAACCTGAGGGGGAATTTTTTAAAAGTACTTTTGCACAAAAAAAAAACCAAAACAAAACAAAAAAAAATGTACATATTGCTTTAACTTGGGTGAGTGTGATTTGACTGTGATTTGAGTGTTACTATCTCAAATCTGTAGTTAAGTCATTGTTATGATTGTAGTGAACTCTATCAAATTGCTTTGTAAATGTTACTCAATAATTAAGTGCTGCAAAACCCTTTTGCACCCTTGTCTTACATCCATGTTCTTTGCACCCTTATCCCCTTTTGTATTCTCAGCTTCCACGAAAATCATACCAAATTGCTTCAAAGTTGATCATCCTTTTTATGCTTTGATCTGGGTAGTACACAATAGAGCGAACCTTGCCATCAAGCTCTGTAAAGTTGCATTTTCACAAATTCATGTGAAACCCTGTTTTTGCCAATACTTTCTACAATGTTTCTTTAAGCAGCCAAACCACTCATTCATGACAGACTTGAATGGATTGGTGTGGAATGGTAGCAATGCATTTACTGGAGTACACGAGGCACTGCCAGCATATAAGACTTCTCTAAAATAACATGGAAGGTTTTGTAGTTATACCTGACCAACAAAGTCAGATCCTTTTCACTGCAGTAAACACTGATTAAAAGCCTGACACTTTTCTTTTATTTAAGAAAATAAGGATATATCAAAGGGCTCCATTTGTACTGTATGTTGAATATTAAAGAAGCTGCTGAAAGAACTGTGAGGGGGAGGGCAGTTGGGTCTGGTTTTAAAACGGTATGTGCAACACTTAATGGTTGTCAAAGGGACACCTTAGTAAGCTTTTGTTGCAATAAGCCATATGTGTGGCTGAGTCCAAGATGCTTTTTTGCTTCCTCTGGATACCCTCTCCACTGCAGCAGATACTTGCTAAGAGGAATACCATCTCCCATACCTCCAGCTGGTAGAGGGGTATGGACCCTCAGTGCTGCATTTTGGTATTCCAGGAGATGTTGTGTAGTGGTGAAATGGCCACTTTGCATCTGCTCTGCCTGTTTGTAAATAACTGAATTTAAAGTAAGAGATGTTCAGAATAAGGGTGATGCCTGCCTTGCATGTTAAGTCCAAGAAATGTGTTTTCATTAACGAACAAAGAGCCTTTAGATGAGATGCTCTAAAGAAAGCTCCTTTTATAAAATGGAGGGTGCTAGAAAGTGTGTGTCACTGCCACTATCAACTAATAGAGGTTATGCACTGATGGAAGGAACAAGGGAGCTGGCAGAAGCCTGTCTCTTGCTGTCAGTTCCAGGCTGCAGGCTTTTATGTTCATTTGTATTGCAATCAATAAGGAATAGCTTAAATTGGGCTCTGGAAGCTTGATTTTATAGTTTGCTAAATTTCTCTTTTAAATTTGTTTAAAATAAAAGAGAAGTTTCTATGGAAACCTTCCTTTTATTCAAGAAAAATATCTCCCAGTCTTCGTCTCCTGCTCACACAACCAGGGCTGGCTGGATCTGTGCCAAGATCAGCTGCACTCTTCCCAAAGCTGCCACTCCAGCTCGGTGCTGGGCAGTGAGGCAAACACTTGCTACCACACCCATTCTGCACTTAATGCTGCCTCTTCCTTCACCTGTAGGTGATGTTCCCCATTCATACTCTTCCAGCTCCCAAAACACTTGGCAGCAGAGGGCATTCCCCTGCCTGGGAGGCCCTGGCAGCAGTGGCAGTGGCAGCATATGCTGGATGTATCCTCACTGTCCTGCAGCACTGCCCAGAGCAATGGCAACCAGGCAGAGTGAGCAGAAGCTGGGTGGCTCTTGGAGGTGGGAAATGCTGGCCACCTTGGTCTTCCTAGGAGGATGAGTGGCTTCCAGGGCTCAAAGTTGTTTGTTCTGATAAAGTTTTGTATGTGGAAAAAAAACCCCAACTCCCTAAGAGAAGCTCTGATTCTGAATTACAAAGCCTTAGGACCTCTTCCCAAATAGTGAAAAAATATCTGCTGATATCAAAGAAATAAGATGATGGATTTGCTTGGGTTTAAGATAGTTTTATACATTATTGTCATTACCATCAGCTGATGGATAAGATTTTTTTTCCTGAACACAGACAGCTTAAGACAGTTGGTCTGCTTCGAGTTCCTAAGTCTCATTTCCAAAGGGTACTCTTAAGCCTCTCTCCTCTATCAGTTTGTGATATTCTGGTTGGTTTTTTGGGGTTTTTTTTTTGGTTTTGGTTTTGGTTTTGGTTTTTTTGCGCCTATTGATGCAAGATCTTCACTCAGCTTCCACTTCCATTACTTGGCCTCTGACCAGTCTTTCACAGCATGGCCCAACCTAGGATCCAGGTTTGAAATGCCTGACAGAAATTAGACTTTAACAATTTTTTTAATTTATCTTGAACTCTCTGCAACTACTTTACTCACCAGCTTCACCCATCATTCATCCAGCCTGAGCTATAGCGGCACATATGAGAGAAAAAAGAACATATAAAATCTATTCAGAAAGGATCTATACCAGTTTTTATCTCAAAATACAGAAGTACATTTGTAAAAAGACAGATAACAATCAGATGAAAGTCTAGCTTCTCATAATTTTGATAAAAATTCCTTAAAGATAACAAGCTTTATAAATTCATAGATTATTTTGTATCTGTGCTTCATTCAGTTCTGTATAATTAATTTTCAGTACAGCACTTCATTCGATGAGCTATTGAATAAAGGAAACAATTCAGTTTTGCATCCCTTTATTTTTAAAGTCAGGAGTAAGATGTGCTAGACTACATGCAGGTATACAATTTTATTTTTTAATAAAAATGAAAACTTAGAATTAATGCAGACTTTCCTCAGCTGGAATAAATTAATATAAAAGACATCCCAATGATGAAAATATGTGCATTAATATCTTGTTTTTTTCCTAGACTTTATTCCCCTAGTAAAAAAAACAGAAGTGATGGCTCAATAGAATACATCTTTTACCTACCCTAGTTGGTCATTCCTCACCTCTTAGGGGAATGTTGTCAAGAGAAAAGCTCCCATGCGTGTTCCTTATGCAGTGCTGTGCAAGTCAGTAGTCTTAAATTAATAAAATAGAAGAATTTCTTTGCATGTGGAAAGGATTTTTTTTATTGCAGTTGTAGCTTTTTATGTAATAATGTTTGAATTAAAAATCTCAGAAAGCCATTTGACTACTTGAGGAATTTTTTTTTCACTCCCTCAGATGACTATGTAACTCTGCATTTTTACTGATGCTCACTGTAACTTAGCTAGCCTAAGGGTGATATAAAACAGGACTCTTCAACTTCTTTGACAACTATAGCCAGATTTTATTACAGTGTGTTGCTCATGGACCAGAGAACAAACAAACTTTATAACATGATGAATCACCTGGGGGACAGATCAATCTGCATGCCAGGAGTTGGGCAGCAGCAGTGTAATGCAGTAATGGCTCCATTATATTGCAGATACCATGTGAACAAGAGCTGGAAGTTGATGCATTTTATTTATGCCGTTAGCAAAAGATGTAGTAGTTCTTTCTGCATAACACAAGCAAAATTAAGCAAACAAGTGTCAAACATTAAATCATTATTACTAGCACATAGTCTGATATTTTGACTGTATTATTCATGTAAGATGGTCTCATGGCTTTCTGATTAAAGCTGCCAGAAATTATGTTCTTTAACCTCACTGTCATTAAGAGTCATTCAACTGGTGGCATTTTTAATTAAAGTTCATTCTATTTTTTTCAGTAAGAGAAAATAATCACATTAGATAATGGTCAGAAGCAAAAAAGAAATTGTTCTGCTTGTCAGTCTCACATCACTCTTATGGTTAATTAGTTCTTGTTGTTTGGAGTCCCTAGGTGAAAAATGAGAACAATCCATTTCCTAGCCAAGATATAACACTGGGATTTGCCATGATAAGGAAACTACTTGAGAATACATGTATGATGACACAGAGAACTCCTTATCACCCGAACACAAGAAATTTCAGAATGCTCTTTATCTCATTCAAATGTCCTTATGGCTTTCTGTTCACTCCAAACAATAGAAATGCATGAAGACTCCAGTACAGGACTTGTGATAACTCCTCTGTTCCCCATGTATAGTGGCACTTTTTCTTTGGTCCCCCATATCACTGAGAGAATAAAATGAATAAAAGATGGGAAGGGAAACCTCTTTGGACGTCTTTTACCTACAGTACATGTCAAACTCGTACAGAAAGGCTGCAGCATCTGTGTGTAGGAGAAAATGTGCAAAATTTTGGCTCTGTTTCCTTGGCTTTTGCCCTCAGCTCCTGCTTGGTGTCTTCTGACTGCCATTCCTCCGTTGGTGCAGAAATGAAGAGTTCAACTTCTGCATGTAAAATATTGCAAGTGAATTTGGATACTATAAAGACAGGGCTCGATGGACGCGGGGCTGAAAAGTGTTGGTCACATAAGAAAATGCATTTCCTTCATATCCAGTGAAAAGGCTTCACTTTGCTCTCATTTGCCTTTTTCTTAAGAAGGCAAGTTATGAGTAAACATAGAGGAATGACAATATGTAATCCCTATTGCAGGAAATGGCCTGAAGATGGACACTTCCCTATGTTACAGCTACTTTTTTCTCAATTTCCTCTTTCTTGGAACCCAGGGCACAGGGAATATTTCCATGTCTGTCCTGACAAGCCTTGATTCTCAGGAAAGCATTGCTTTTAACCTTTGTCCATGGAGAGGACTTCCAAGGCTTTGGGATGAGGTGGAATCTGTGAGTGCATAAAGTAGATGGTATTATAATTTATTGCAGGGTGAAAAATTTAGACTTTTAGGGTTTTAGTATAGAGGTAGATAGAGGACAAAATGGAGGATTTTGGGCGTTGTCCTGTCTCCTTCTTCTTCATCTACTCCATTTTCTGCAGTGTTAGTAGCACTGGGTGATTGGCTGGGGAAAGTCACAATGCAAGCCTTGCGTGTTAGACAAGTAGTTAGTTATTCATAGAAAAGTAGAAATAAAGTACATTTTAAGAGTTAATTGGACAAAACAGCTTTAAAAGACCTTGAAACTCTACATCTTGTGGCCTTTTTTTTTTGCCATCTTCCTCCCTGGCGCTAAGTCTAGTGCAGGAGAGCTTTTGATAAGATGAAAAATAAACAGCAACCTGAAGATCGAAAAGGATTCCGTTTGTCTCTCAGTCCTGGCACAGAACCCTTATTGGGGGTCTCCCCACTCAGGGGGCCCCCAAGGAGACCTCACACACCTCTTCAGGCTTTTTTCAGACTATGTTTTCTTAGGAGGCGTTTACTTTGCTTTGACCAATTCCTGCAGGTTTCCCTGCCTTAAGAATCCATCAGCTTTTCATACTTATTTTACAGGCATCCTCCCGGCACCTGACTCATCTTTTGGACCTTCAGAATAATTTCTGTGCTACCCTTCTGGCCTTTGCAAATTGCTGCCTCTGTTTGATTAGACAACACTTGTTAGGGGAAATATCATCTCTCAGCTGCAGTCTCATGTAAGGGCATTTTAGGAAAGAGATGTCTTTTTATGTGAGTACATTTAATGGATAATGGCCCATTATCAAGAAGCTGTGACTTTGCTCTTAGGTTTTCTTTCAGCAGTGGAAGTCTTTACTGTTGTTAGCACACAAATTTCTGGAACATTTACACAGAAGCAATTAAGGCCATATTCAGATAGGCTATTATTCTACCTAATGGGTACATAATAGGTACTTAATAGATATTTAGGCACCTATTATGCTTACCGGTTCAAAAGAGCAAAATTATCAGGCTCTTTCCGAGGCCAAACGGGAATTGTCATGAGGAAGGCTAACAGACATCAGGATGCATTATATTATTGGTTCAAATTCATTGTTCTGGGCAATAGCACAGGGCATTTCTTCTGTGCTTCCTCTGCAGGGGTTTTTCTTTTCAAAGCACAGCTCTAGGAATTTGTGCAGAGTCACAGACTTGGTGCTTGTATGAAAGGCCCTGATGCAAGGATCAGGTGACTTTATCATAGTGTCACAAGCTGCTATGAGTACAGGCTCTGTAGTTTTAAAACAGATTTTTTTTTCTTTTATTCAAACTATAAAATGCTGTATGGAAGTTACTTAAACACTTTTTTTATTTGAATACTTTTTATCATTTAAAACATAAGAAGAAAAATGTAAAAGGTGTTAAATGCAGAGTTGTAAAAACTTTTAATGTAACATTTTTTTCTGTAATATGCAAAATAGACTACAAGTAGTAACTGCTCTGATAGCTTGTAGAAAATAACCACTTTTTGGTTTGGTGCAGAAGTATATTAATAGATGAATTGTTAGTTACATTCCAAATCCATAAATGCCTAAAATATTTATGAAACTTGAACAGATTTTACCTCTGAAAGAGCACATGGGGCTCTTCACTCCCTCTTACCCTGCCGACTTTTCTGGTCATGCAGATTAAAAGTAGCTGCCCAGAATCAGGCTGCCATCCAGCTAAACAGAGCTAAACAGAAGCCACAGCAATGGAGAGAAATAAACCAGAGGCCCTTGGCAGTGGTCAAACAGCTTGAAGGAAGCATTTTGATCTGCAAAAAGAGCCCCAAACCAACCAATGCAAAACAAAACCATCAAGGCCCTTTTGGAAAACATACCAAGTGTAAAATTTTTTTATATAACTTTACTCGGAGAGTTTGTTCAGCTTTGCCCCGAGGGAAAGGAATTTTAAGTTTCTTTTCAAAGGACTGTTTCATCACCGATCTCAACCAACTGGGAGTAGCACAGAAGATACACAAAAGGTACCGACCATCAACAACCATGAACGACCATCAGCTCCAAACATCACCCTTGGCATGGTCAGAGACATCTGGCCTGGCAAAGGAGACAAAAGACAACCAAGAATGAGAACCTAATTAGCATCAAAAGCAACGAGATTGATAACCAACAGGAAACCAAATACTAAGAACTGCACAACTTAGTACCAGTAAACATTGAACCAATGAATTTCTATAGGTTTTGATTGCATAAGTATCTGAAAAAAATCTAGTAAGGAAAATCTAGTAACACAAAAAAATGTTCTTGGTGGGTTTTTGTTTTTCCCGCAGGTTCAGAGACAGCCCCAGAAGTCTAAAGAAATTATTTTAAAAAATGCAAAGTCAACACAAAAAAAGGATAAATCCAGAAGCTTTGCAAAAAGATAAATATTCCCCCTTCTCCTGCTCATATAAATGACAATCAAGCTCGGTCAGCCACTTCAAGTTTACAGGTGGAAATCCAGCCTCCCCTCTCTCCATGCTTCCCCTGCGTGGTGCTTTCTGATGCCTCCTAGTAGCAGTGCCTATCTTCTTACTCTGCCTTTGCTGGAATTAGGAAAAACTATGAGGATTTCTCTTGGAAAAAGCACTGAATTTATCCCAGATGTGGGATCAGTCACGTTATGGAAACAATGGAAGCAATCTTTTGCTTAAGCTGTCATTAAAACAACATCTGTGTAGTTTTTGAGCACATCATCCTTACATAAAACAATAGTTCTGGTAATAAAATATTTAAACCTGGCTCTCAGAGGATCTCTAATTCTGCCTGTGGATCCTCGCGGAAGTTCTTTAGACATTTCAAATATTCTGTTAAGACTCCATAGAACTGTTTTTACTGTCTTTTGGTGCTGAAACGCTACACCATTGTTTCCTGATGAAAGTTGAATCCCAGCAGCAGAATGTATGATTTTAAACTCAAAGGTGAAGAAGGCAGTCTGAGCCTCCAATGCTCTACTAATAATGCTGCTTTGGCACCTGCAAACCAAACGCTGCAAGGTAAGAAAGCAGTAAATCAGATCAAAACAATTCCAATGACCCAAACGCAAAGCAGGAATAACACACATTTCCAGGATTCCTTCTTGTTATAAATGCCAGGAGCCAATCCATCCAATCAAATAAAAATAATTTTATTTGACAATAATTTTGGTATAATAATGAAAAAGAGCCACAATGTAGGAAAACAGAGTCGAGCCTAGGGTCGACACTGGGTGAACCATGACCTGACCTCTATAGCATCAGATCCGCAATGTTCACCTCAGTGTTCTAGTCTGCTTGGCTTATATGCAGTTTATTTTGCCCAAGGCCAATGCATTCAAGTCTCTCCTGTCTCTGCATATTCATTTTCTGTCTGCTCCACATAGGCTTGGACAATGCTGTTCCCGGAAGGTGATGAATTATTAATGCGTCCATCTAGAGCCAGGTGTGGAGTGAAAATTCCTCACTGATCTTGGCTATCTAGATCAGATATCTTATCAGGTGCTGATGGCTGGGAATATCCATCAGGAAGAGCCCATCTCCGGCTCTGGCACATCTTTAGAATTGTTAATTAGTCTCCTCTAGGATTGTTGGTGGGTTTTGCAAGCACCTTCCTTGGCTTGGAATGTGGCTAGTAAGAAGCATGTCTTGCAAAGATTTCAGTCTAATACTTTATACACATATATATACAATTTTATGCACACAAATTATTCACTTATATATAACACTTCTGATTTCCCTTCTGGCCTCCTCTTCCCAGAAATGGGGTGCACAAAACCTCTGGCATCGGAGGAGTCCCTCTCCCCAGTGTAGCCCCGGAAGCCACAGCTGTAGGCTGCTGCCTGCACTGCCTGGTGGTGCCAGGGCATAGATTTAAGAAAGCTGATTTTCAAAGCTGAAAAAATTAACGACTTTTAAGCCATACATCACTGAAGTGAAGAAAGCAAATCTCATAAACTTCCAGATTTGAAAATACTTTTCCTTCTTCAGTTCCTCAAAAAAAGTATCTGCTGTGACCAAAAGATTGCTTGTCGCTAGCCTCAAAACCTGCTGAGCTGACTCAGAGAGAAGTCAAGAGCTTAACAAGCAGTCCTCTTTAGCATAATCTTTCTGTGACATTCCTAATGGACACAAAATTGCAATGGTCAAAATAATCACATATTTTTGTGTTAATAAAAGATGTGTTAAGAGGTCTTTCAGCGGCAATCCTATTAAACTATCACAATTTTACGTGGTCTTAAACTCTGTTCATCTACATGTACTGAGCACACTGCAGTCTCAATTAAATGGGCTACAATCATTAAATCAAACATCTTTCATTTAATACCAATCATTTACCCAGGATTATGCAAATAAATAAATAAATAGAAATTTAATCCTACCAAATCACCCAGCCTTATTGCCTCAGCAGAAACTTCAGAATATTTCTCTCACTGATTTTTGAAAAAAATTGCTGTTTGTAAAAGATAGAACTGTGTAGAAACACAGGCCTTGGTATCTTTGTATACTTGTTAATGAAAGGCTTTGGAAGTAGAAGCTGGTATCTGGGGGTCTGAAGCACAGAAAAGGAGGCAATACATGAGTTAAAAATGTACTAGACAAATATGTGGAGAAAATCAAAAGATAAATACAAAGACCTGTATTTAGGAAATGCAAGATCCACAGTGCTTAGAGCCTAGGGAGATATCACTGCATGCTACTCATGTTCTTTTGGGGTTTTTCTCCATGCATGATGCATTAGGTTCTGTTGCAGTTTGGAAACTAAGGTATGAGAAGGAAGAGCTAGAAGAGTAAAATGCTAATGACAGAGTGAACACTACTTAGCACTACACATTATCCTGCACTTTGCTTACCAAAATTCCCCTTAAAATTGGAAGTAAGCAATCAACCAAGGCACCTATTTTACTAAAACAGCAAAGTAAAAGAAGGTCTTTGAAAAAAAAAGAATTTTCACAAAAATTAGAGCTTAGAAGAAGAAAAATATGAAATAACATAGAAACTTTAATCCATTAAAACAAATTTATTTTTCTAAATATAAGCCCCTAGCAATAAAGGTGAAAAGAGATTTCAAGGAAGAAATTTATTTAAATTAATTTTATAAAAATGAAAACCCCCAGTTTTATTCAAACATATCAGAAGCAAGAATCCAACCAGAAATAAAGTTTAATAGATAGTGGAAATATACTGACTCATCTTGAAAAAGACAAGGCCATAGCATAATATTTAAATTATTTTTTTCATTAATACAAAAAGAATGAGGAGGAGGAGGAGGGAGAAACTGTCTCATATTGAAGTGTCAGATGTCAGAATAGTTCAATAGACTACTTTGTAGCAAGACATCAATAAAATTTCTTGACTAGGAGAACTAAGGAAATTCAAATATCAAATTGCTGAAATACTGACTATGGTAACCAATCTGTCAGTCAAATTAGCTTCTCTGAAGGGCAGCAAGAGGCATCCGGATATTTCTAGGTGCTTAATTTCAAAACTGAGACTACAAATAAATGTTGTGAGAAAGATAGGCTTATTAGATAGTGAACCATAATACATTGGGAAAGGTCAATGTACTTTATGTAAGGGGAATGTGATTTGCAACATAATTTTTGCTTCTCAAATCTGCTGGGGTCCTTTGACAGAGTCAGTGGTGTGAGTAAAAGATATGCTTAGAATAGTGAGTTAAAATCTACAGCTGGCTGTGAGGACCTGCAGGAATATCTTGTGATATTAGCTCTGGAAATGGGAATGAAATTGCAGATAAAATTCAATGCCAATGAATGCAAAATAATGCATTTGGTGGGAGAAACACAATAACCCTACTATAGATGCACTATAATGAGCTCTGAAAGATCTTGTAGTCATTATAAGTAGATTTTTGAAAGCATCAGCTGAATGTTCAGAGGCAGTTAAAGTGGTAAATAGAATTTAGGAAGTATTATGAAAGTAATAAAGAACAGAAATTGTCGTTATGACAATATGTCTGGTGAGTCTGCGTCTTGTGGATGCAATTCTGATCATCCTTGTTAAAAAAAAAGCAGCAGAAATAGGTCAGTTTGAGAGGTAGAAGATAAATCAGATCAGAAATATGGAGATTAAAAGTATTCTTCATTTTGGAAACAAGATGGCTGATAGGAGGAATGTATAAAAGATTATGTAAAATCTCAGTACAAATCCTATAACCAAGTAAAGTTTACTTTGCAGCAAAATTGTTAGGGAACGAGCTTAAAAGAAATCAAAGATAATTATAATTTATATAATTATTATATAAATATAAATAATTATAATCAATGAGAATATATTTTACTGATTATAAAATACAATATAGTCATAGTTTTCATTCATTGATAAAGCTCAATAATAGAGATAGAAGAAGAATTGAGAAATTACTATATGATAAGTTTCTCAAACATCAGTAGGAAGAAATGTCCAGACAACACTATCAAGATCAAGAAGTCCTTAACTGCTGGTTACCAACAATTCAGTGATTGTACCAAGGGAGCTGCAACTTTTTTCTACTTACAGTCCTTTTAACCTTTCACTTGAATCATCCACTGTTCAGCACTGCTGCGACCTGGTGAGGTTTGCTGGGTTTGATACAAGAGAGATTCCTGCCAGCATTTGCATTCTCTTTTACTGATCATTGTCCAAAACCATACTTCTTTGGTGAACTCCCTCCTGTAAATAAATAGTACTCATCATATTGAAGATGTGTCAATAGACAGGAAATTTCAAAAGGCATGTAGTAATTAACCCCAGAGCTTCTGCCTGCCTTAAAAATTAAGAATCATCAGTGTCTTTTTTACAGCTTGTCAGAAGACTCTGAGTTGTAAGTTTTCCTACTGTACAAAGCATCTAGTTTGGACTACATTTTTTAAAAAAATAAATATTTGATACAGAAAGCTTATCAATTCTGGTTAGTAGGGCTTTTGTGAAGCATCTGAAAGAGAATCTGTTTTGATAATTTACTGCTCACAATATCTGAAGCCTATCCTACTCCTCACTGAGTTTTGTCTTAAATATGGAGAGAAATAAGCCATTGAAAATGCACACTCTGTATTTCTCCTATTGAACTTTCTAAATAAATAAGAATATATTGAAATAATATGAATTTAACTAACCTAAATTTAATTCACTAAAAAAATAATTAAAAAATAGGGGTTAGAAAGCAATACGCATGTTAATGAAAAGAATATTTTTTGTGTATGATTGGGGTTTTCTTTCCCCAGATCTTTTGTCTAGTATTAGATTGAGTAACTAAATGGCTGTAACACTGTGCCTTAAAAATAGCTTTATTTAAGTGATAAGCAGGGAATTTTTTAGTTGGATTATGCCTTCCAAAGCACAGATGTATGCCTGCACATTGGAAGAAAGGGGGGTTCTTATGAAAGCTGTTCTTGTTATCTCCATGCTGAAATTGTCAATAATTTCAAGTAAACATAAAAATATGGCAAATGCAAATTCAAGGTTCCACACAAAAATTTGAGAGCAATAAATTTCATTGATGATGACCAGAAATTGCAGAAAGTAACTTGATAATTTTCTCTCAGGGTACAAGGAAACAAAATGTATTTTAATCCTACCAAGCATGTGGTTGCATATCAGGGACAGAGGAGCAAAAAAAGTTCTTTACAGAGCAGTGACTGTAGCCTAGGAAGAAGGAAAAGAAAAAGTTTTGGAATATAGCAAAAAGGAGAGAGGGATAAGATTTCTTACATTTTCTTACATATAAACTAACGATTTATGCTCATACTGTCCACAAAGGTCAATGTGATTTTTGATTATAGGAATAGGAGAATTTCCAAACTGGAGGCACTTTTATGCTACTGTAACATTTATTGGAAAAATTCACAGTATGTTTTAGTAACATCTTTAATGGTAAACAAAGGTCCACATTTTTTAATCTTTGCGGAAATAATTATTGAGACTGGATGATGTACAATTGTGCAGTCTCAGCCAGAAAGAAATTATGGGCAGGAATAATTGTTTATTTTGGTGAATTTATGCTTTTCATATATTTATATATGTCATAATTTATACAGATCATATTCATGGAACCCTTCTAAACAGATTAGGTTGACATGGATATTTATACAGAATTTTAAAAATACATTATCTCCTCTTGTTTTTATGATATGTATTTATTTTTTTAGATTATTTTTATCATGCTATGAAATGATAAAATATGACTGAAACATAAATACATGTGTTTCTGGGAACATGAATATTGAAAAAGTAAATTTATGCTATTAAAAGGATGAGTCAGAAATTATTCATTAATTTGATAACATGAAAACAATTTTTCCTAATTTCCCCATTTTTTTTGCTATTGCACTGCCTTACATGCCTATGTATTTTGTCTTCTCAGCATCAGTCATCACTAAAACTTAATGATATTGATGAAGTAAATACTCTGCTGCAAACTTTCCTCTCAGGGAGTCTCACCAGTGACAGATGTTGATTGAGAAGTGTGTGCTGTGACTACCCCAGCAGTGTCACATAGCCATGTTTCCTTTATTTTGCTTTTCGCTTGAGCTCAGCTGCTCTTCAAACCAGATTTCTTACCTTACCTGTAAAGATTTCAATTTTATCTGGAACAAAGGTAGCAATTCAACCCATTTGACTGCAGTCTTCTAAACTACCCTCATCTCCTCGCTGCCTTTGGATAATGAAAGCTTCCAGATATGAAATCCCCAACTGTGGGAAAAAATGAACTCCTTAAGTTATTGGCATCACTTTAGGTTCCCAAATCTACAAAATGACAATATAATATAAAATGTCTGAATTTAGCAACTGAATATCACGAATCACAGGTACTTAAAGTGTACCTGATCAGTGTGTTTGAGGCTTTATTTGCTGAAGCTGAGAGCTGATTCTGCCGAACTAGGTAAAATAGACAGTAAAGAGATTCATAGGACAATCATCTGTAGTGCAGGAAAAAGCTGGTCAATACCATTTTTACGTATATGTTCACAGTCACAAGCTCAGCTGGTACTAAATGAACTACATTCTTGCTTTGATAAAAAGGAAGAGTTAAAAAAAAGGTAAAAACATGTCATCTTCAATTTGTATTACCACGTGTTATTTACCAAAATCAAATCATGTGCACTTTTGCTTGCTGCTGTCCACCAAGGCAGCAATGCTGAGTCAGAATCAGTAGAATCTTGCTGATGTTATTGGTTTTTAGGCTTTGGAAAAGGTGATCTACCAGCAGCTGAGGTCTATATGCTGATCTATATACAGCGTAATAGCTGTTCTGTTCTCATTTATTCCCCTGTGCCCATTCCATGGCTCTTGCTAATTAAAATGAAATTCTGGAATAACACATCAGAAGACTAAAGGACTTTCTATAGCTAGAAATTAATCATATTTTACTCATTATGCTGAATATATTTTCCAAAAAAAAAAAAACAACCAAATTCCAAGAACAAACCAAGATCTTATTCTGAGGCCTTCAATGTTTACTAATGTAATTTTAAAGCTACAAGCATACGAAAATACTTAAAGACAAACCCTTTGTGTCATGCAGTTGCCAGGAATGATTTCGAGGCTTACCCTGAATAATTGAACCAGTGAAGGTGATGCCTTTGAGGTTCTTTGTGGATATTTCCACAACAGATATAAATGTAATACATAAATGTAAGACATAAATGTAAATAATAATAATAACAATGTTAATGCTTGGATTACCATTCTCAATTCATTTTTAAGTAAAGAAAATTAAAAGCCACTTTTAAATACAATTACAATGTCAGCAAGCAGTGAAAAAGTAAGAAGCTGGCTGAAGCTATTTTGTTTCAATATAGATAAGCAATATTTACATTTTATATGCTGATAACTCATTGAATGCTTATCAATATTGACTTAAAAATGTTAAGTACAAAAGATGAGGTTTCTGGGTTTCCTGGATACACTGTGATTTTTCTCAGTGATAATCCAATGGGTTTCAGATTATTATTAAAAACATCAGGAAATTATATGTTTCATTTATGAAATATTGCTCACACAAGCATACCCCTGCTTACCTTCAGTAGATCCAGGCTTAAAGACAACAGAAGATTTACTTTCTTTCCAATGCTTCTTTTATTATTTTTTTTTCCTGCTTGTCTCTTTTTATTTACAGTCAGTAAAGCTTAGCCTCAAATGCTTTAAAAGTTTCTGTTACACACTTATCAATCTCATTTTGAGGTTTTGATGAAGGTATATTACGGACTCAATGCACGTTCCTGATGCAGTTTAAGTGCATCCAACTCCCATTGCGATGGTTTAAGAAAATTATATTTTCAGGTAAAAAAAAACAACCAAACAAACAAAAAACAACAACAACAAAAACCACCAACAAATTCCTCATTCCTGTTCTTTATTGGGAGTATATAAATGGCTGTATGACCAGAGGCTGGGAGGTGGCACAACACCTTCTGTCTGCTTAGGGCAGTGGTTTGCTAAAGACCACAGGAAAAACCTGCCCACTAACTGGAAAACCTCCCAAATCAATTTCACAGGAAATTTTCAGGGCCGGATTCTCAGGATCTGATCACAAAGCATGTGCCTAAATTCTGTGAACAGACAGATTTGGCAGGTATTCTCCAGCGTAAGTACAGCAGGCACCAAACAGCACACAAAGTGGTTGCACAGAAGACTTCATTAAGGTGCACAGTGGGTTTTCTCTCAGGAGATGGCAGCCAGACAGAGCACCACTGACACCACCACTGTTTCATCTAATTACATCACTAACCCAAGCCGAGAAGGCCACAATTCATTCCCTTCAACTGTCAGGACAGATTAAAGTTTGCACCTAATAACGCTTCTACAGGTGCTCCTTCATTACTTTTTTATTTTGGATTGGGGGTATCCTTTTGAAGAGCCTTTCCTTGTGTCTCTGTTTAGAGCCCTCTGGACAATGGTAACAGCACTATCATTCCAGTTGGCTCCTTTGAAAGTCCTGAAGTGTTTTTTCTCTTGCCCCTTTGGGTGGTGAGAAACTAGAAAATGTATTCCAAGAGTACCTTTCTTTCCTCCAATTACTGATGGGCATTGAGTTCTTCAGAGCCAGGCTACAGCTAGCCTGAAATAAAATTCTGAAAAGCATGTACTGTGCATGTCAGTCCTCAGAACTGTTCCCATCTCCTGCTGCTGGGCTGTACTATGGAGTGCAGCCATACACTGAGAGGTTGCCAGGCACCCCATTGCACATGACCTGAAATTGTTTACTGTCACAGTGAAGAACTGAGAACTTATTTTACTAGAGACACACAAGCATGTGCTCACAAGTCTATAAAATAATGGTTAGTGTACTTCAAATGAGGCTGTGATCGGAGTACCCACTCCTTTCTAAGAGAATTTTCTATTTTTATAGTGTCAATTTAACTGCAGAGCGTGGGTTAACTTCTGAACACTTTCTGGTCCAGCAGAAACTGTCATGTTCATGTGTCGCCCTGCCCCAGAGGATGAAGAGAAAGACTCTAAGGTTTCGTTGAATTAGAAGGCTTTTCTATTGTAACAATGCGACCCTTTTATGAGGTCCTTCGCTAACAGCTGCTTGACAGGCTATATGACACAACACCTCTCTACCGCCATTGGATGAGACAGAGAGAGCATGTTTTGAGAACACACACTAGGATAGAGTAAACTGAAGTGAAAAACAGCACCTGTTATTTTGAGAACACGAGATGCTTACAAACCTCTATCAGTCTTTACTTGAGAACATGAAATTCTTTGCAGAGCTGTCTTTAGGAAGGAAACGGCTTTCCCTTGGGAAAGCTAGGGATTGCTGCTAAATTTTTCTAAGTCCCACTGAAAGTCAGCCCCACACTCATGGACTTTCATGTAAACTATTGTTTTGTGTTGTTTGAGCTCTCTTTGTATCAGATAAACAACAGCAGAATTAATATCTCCAATAATGCCTCTTTAAGAGAGAGATGTTTTTTAAATACATTAAACTACAAACCAGTATTAAAGTTGTTACAATGGTCTTGGGGTGATCATAAGAAGCATTTACATAAAACTATAATATAGGCTATTTTCAGGATCATGCAGAGACAGTACTCAATTTCCAATATAGCAGAATAGTTTGGATATTTTTTCAAATTTTCTCTTTGAAATCCAGTCTCCCTTTCTAAATGTAAAACACCATTAAGAGCGGCAAAATATAAAATATGAATAAGACCTTTCTTCACACCAAAATAGAATACTTTGTGATTTCATTGCATAGAATAGAATAGACTAGAATAGAATAGAATACAATAGAATAGAATAGAATACAATAGAATAGAATAGAATACAATAGAATAGAATAGAATACAATAGAATAGAATAGAACAGAACAGGATGGACTGTTTCAGTTGGAAGGGATCTACAAAGATCATCTAGTCCAACAGCTTGACCACTTCAGGTCTGACCAGAAGATAAAGCATATTGTTAAATGTGCTGTCCAAATACCTCTTAAACACTGACAGCGTTGGGACATAGACACCTCTCTAGAAAGCCTGTTCCAGTGTTTGAACACCTTCTTGGTACACTTCCTTATGCCCAGTCTAAACCTCCACTGGTGCAACTTTGAGCCTTTGAACCATTCCCATGCTGGATACCACTGGATACCAGAGAGAAGAGCTCAGTTCCTTCCCCTCCACCACATGCCTTCCTCAGGAAGCTGTAGAGACCAATGAGGTCACCCCTCGGCCTCCTTTTTGCTGAACTTGACAAGTCCAAAGCCCTCAGCCTTTCCTCACAGCACAGGCCTTCCAGCCATTTCACCAGCTTTGTTGCTCTTCTCTAGACCACTCCATTCTTCTTAAACTGTGAGGCCCAGAACTGCACACAGTAGTCCAGGGAAGGCTGCACCAGTGACAAATACAGTGGGATAATCATCCCCATATTGTGCTTTTAAGGAGACAAAAAATTCTCAGGCCACTTTCTTCATCATGGAACTTACTTGCCCTGACCTATTTCAGTGAAAAATACTGAAATAAAATATGAAGAGTGAGTAACTCAATAGAGGTTATAGATAATCATAAGGAGGAAATTGGAAAAAAAAGTGTGATGGATAAGAAATAGGGCAGATACACACATGTCAATCTGCTAAACTTATGTGCTGTTGTGTAAACTCCCAGCACCCAAGAAATATTTCTATTCACTGACAGAAAAAGTAAAAACTTGATTCACAACATCATTCTACCTTAAGAAATACTACCAGTCAGAATGGCTTTTTGATTTAATTACAGTCAGATCAGTGAAAAATAGATTGAAAAATCACAGGCATAGGTATAAAAGTTCTTTTGTCATGTTTACTCTCTGCAGTACAGAGAGTTATGGCTTAGGTTTAACTGATGATTAATTGATGAATCAGCATTTCATCCAGACTGCTCTTGCATCTTTATGGTGATAGGAATAATGAAGTTCTGATACAACAACTGGAACATCTAATCACTGTGCATTTCATAGCACTGGGTCAAATATTACTTGCATAGTCATACTACTATGGTTAGTGGGAGAGAGTAATGAGTATTAATAATTAAAATATAATATCAAACTGTTCTACTTACATTCCTGCAAGAGGAGGAGGATCAGATCAGAGTCTGACTTGAAAAGAATAACCCAGCTGAAGCAGGAACAGCAGGAACTCTTCCTATTTGATGCCTTGCTTTCTGAAAGTAAATTGACATCAACTGATGTGATCTAAATCAAATCCAGTTTGTGTCTGATCTCCATGGCTGACCAAGCCAGCATACTGTAAACTTCCTTGCTACAGGCTACTTGACAGAATAAAGGTCACTTCTGGGATTGCTTTCTGACATGAAAAATCATTCCCAATACTGCAATCCCTTAGGTAAAAACTTTTATCCTGTCCAAGTCTTCAGTTCCAGCCTTAAAAGTAGGTATTTATGCATATGCATCTACACCTGCTTATCAGAAAAACAAGACCTCCTATCTCCAGAATGTGCAAATATTCAAATTAAATGCATTATTAAAACAAAATATTACATTAACAGCGTTTATCTTTATGGTTGTGTATGTTAGATGATTAAACATTTAATCTCCATAAAAGTCAGTGAGACATACTGTCATTTTCTCCAGTAAAGAAACAATTGAAAATGTAAGATTTTCAATTGAATTTAAAACTTTCAAAGAAACTCCCTTTCTCAGATCATGGCAAGAAAACAGTGACTGAGCAAATTACTCTACATGAATGTGCACAGTTCAGTGAAGATGCAGATGTCTTCTAAATTAGAAATACGGATTTTTCTTGTAGCTGAAGCCTCCCTGATCACTCCTCGCAACATCCTCTAAATGAAATGCCAATTTAAAAAAATTATGTAACAAGGCAGTAATATTTTCATTGGCTGTGTTATTATTGTCACAATTGGGACATGTAAAGGAGAGAAGAGAGAAGACATTGTCATTTCATCTGTGTAACACCAAGTCCAAATGATGGAGACCTAGTTAATTATTGTATTATTATATTTTACATGCAGAAAAAACCTCGATCAACAGACCATTAACAGAGTAAAATGTAATATCCAACAGTTAGAAAATAGAAGTGGTTTTCTGCTTATGCACCAATCTGATAATTACTCCATGCACTTGAGGTAAGAGAGAATTTGAAATACCTTGAATGTTTCAAAAAAATGCAGATACTTCTGCTTAATGAGATCCAGTGCTTGACTTAAGTCTGTGAAACTACTTAAAGGGTAAGAGATGTCAAATTGTACATAACTGATGAAAAACAATGGGAAACAAAATTCAGATAATGCAAATAAAAGTACACCCTTTATACCACAAAAATGATCCAAACCACAGATGCTCAGAAGATGCGACCACATTAGATCTCACATATCTAATTGTAGTGTGTGATACATTCCTAATGGTCTTTCTAATGGTCACACTGACAATCAAACCAAAATCATGGACCCAATCAGGGTGGACTTTCAAGTGATATGAGTCTATATTAAACTGCAGAGAAACAAAATGGTTATAATGGTCACTTCTGGTCCTGAAATCCATTAATCTTTTGTCATGTCACAGTTAAAAGTGCAGGAACCTTTGGATACCCTAGTTTGCCTAAAATTATGATTTCTGGACACCTTCTAATGTTCTCAAGTTTTGAATCTCACGGCTGATAATGGTCTGTATATAGTATTTAATGTTTTCAATTTCTCAGTGAGGATAATTATAAGGAGAAGTGGAATATTCACTACCTTTCCCCTATCCCTTAATTCTCTTTGTTTTCGTTACTCCCTTTGTTTCCTTATTCTCCTCTTCCTTTTTCTCACCTTCATTTGGAGAAGTGACAGGAGAAATAAGCCAAGGAAGTGCATTTTTTTGCTTTGCTCTGAAGCCAGGGAGGTTTGTGTTCGTCCCAATGTCCCTTGGTAATGACTTGCCAAGCCTGGGTGCTGCTGCTGAATTAGGCATCTTCAGCTCCTATGGACTTCACTCCCATAATTGACAGCTTCATCACTCCCAAGGAAAGTAGCTGTGCCAGGGCATAGCTTTGTTGCAAAAAATACCGGTAACTCCAAAACCAGTAAAACAAATAAAGCTGTACTTTCTAGTATGTCCTAAGGTAGTACCTCAGATAGCTTTAAGTTAACACATATTCACGCAGAATAAAAACCAGTGCCTGCCCTTATAACACATTTTTTCTGGAACATATATGACAGAAATAAATGGGAATCTTTTTGTGCAACTCCTTTTTTTTTTTTTCTTTTTAATCAATTAAATACATCAGTATGAGCTGGAAGAGATAGATACTTATATTGGCCAAATCCTTTACTAAGACAATGCTATTTTTATGTCTTCATTTCCTGAGTGCTGCTGCACCTCTAAGCCAAAAGCAGGAAACCTGTAAAACTAAGTCCAGGGTTCAGTTCTTAAATTCACATTTTAGACCTTAATGAAGAGCCACTCATGGGGTTTGTTTGAAACTTTGAGTTGGTGGAAATGTTATATTTTTGTGACTCAGAATAATCCTTCAGGCATCCAAATTTGGCCAGCATCCTTCCTCAAAACTGTTGTTCAGCTATTAATTTGTTTAGATGTTTTGGGGGTACTTATAATTTCACCATAGAAGTTGCTTCAATTTATCACTAGGTAAAGTGATTAGGTACGACTAGGTAAGGTTTAGTATCTGTTTGTTTATTGGCATGTTGCAACCAAAATAATCAGGATTGAACTGAGCAAACCCCTCTACCAACTTTTACTGCTGCAAGTAGCTAAGGAAACCACTTGATACGTTCAATTTTTTATAACCTCTATTATTTCAAACAAATCAGCACTTAGTGTTTTCAGGGCCACTTGTCTTTGTTCAAACATTTTTGTTGTGGTTTGTAACAGAAATTTTTAATGCTCAATTCCCAGCGCCACGTCCCTCGCCATTTCAAACAATTATTTCAAGGCTTTGCATAGCAGTGGTGGGCCATGCAAAGAAAATATTTTCTCCAGCAGCAGCAGCAGCAGCAGCAGCAGTAGCTGCTGGCTCCTTGGCAAGCTGGGCAGGCAGCTGCAGGGGCTGTGATGCGGCAGCAATGCTGATGCAGCCCCCGATACCCCTCTAATTCTTCTGCAGGAGACTTTGCACACTTGTCTCTGTTCCAGTGCAAGAGGCTGCAGCAACTCATTAGAAGATCTTTTTTTTTCAGTTGGGACAATGAAAATGGGGTCACTTACAGGTCATCATAATCTCCTTCCAGAGTCCCAGCCCTAAAGACTTGCCCTCCTTGAATGTTAAACTTTCTTTGCTCAGTAGGCAGACAGGCTCTCTGCCAAGGGAAAAAAAAAAAAAATTGGTTTTGTGTACTCTCACACATGACCCATATATTTGTGACTAGGTTTCCAATGATGCCCCGAGGAGCTGTGATGCCTGCGATTCACTGCCACCTGGAGGAGTCAAGTTAACCTGGAAGAGTCTCTACCTCCAGTGTTTTAACCCTTCAGAATGGCTTTCAGATTAATTTGGCACTGCTGTCAGAGAAATTAGACTGGAAGCTAGGCCTAAATATAAATGAAGTTGTATGTGTGTGCATGTGTGTTTTTAAATCGTGATTTATTAAAGAAACAGAGAATTGATATAAATAAAATATGACTTCCCTTCTCAGTAAACCATGTCCACATTGCCTTACTACCTTCAATCATGAAATGCAAACCCACTTGGATTTTTTATTTCTCCACTTCCTTAATTTTAAAATGGGCCTATTTATTTATTATTATAAATAACATTCATGCGATACATAAAAAGGTAGTAATTTATAAACTGTGACATATTTTTGTCTACTTAGTGATTTTGAAATTCAATCAACTTAGTGAGCCAAAGCTCTGTTGTGTTCTTTGACATTCAGATTTCAATATGAAACCTCTGGCTACCTATATATTGTGAAAAAATTCATAGTGTTTTTTAGGATATGACAGACCAATAAAAAGTATTCCCTCAGCATTCTAGAGATATTGAAAGTAGAGGGTCGCATCTAAGAAAAAATGTCTATTTTCTCTGATATTTTGCCAATTAAATGTACTTTCTGTTCTGATGTTATAAGGTTGTGTATACACTTCTAAAGTGCTTTTTAAAGAATATATTTATTTAGTAAATATTACTGAGTTCCAAGAGCAGTTTATAACTCAAATCATGGACTGGAGCCACATTGATTTTAATTTTAAAGTAAGATTTTAAACATACAGTGTTAATTATTTAGCCCTATAGTTAACAGATAGTTTACATGAAAAAGTGCAGATGACTCCAGCCAAGCACACTGGAAGGCAGCTCACATGAGCTGTGCAGGGTTTGGTCAAAATCCATCTGAGGTCTGTACACCTCTGCAAATAAACCTTTTAAGTGCCACAGCATAAAAAGTCTGGCTTATCTCCCTTTTCACATGTAAGGTGCTGATGGGAAGGAAGGTAGAAATCAATTTTGATGCACACCTATAGGCTACTATTTTGCCTGGCTGTTGTCTTAGTTGCAGTCTGGGGCAGGTCCCTGCGCATTGAAGGCGGTCAGCCTGGGCCACCCACACATTCCTGCCTCCAGCACACACCCCAGGGCTTTTCAAAACTATTGTGGAGATACACCACATTCAGGATTAAACCACAGGAGTCTCTGAGTTTGGAAAATTGAACTCTGACTCATATAAGAGTAGCATCTCCCGTACTTCCTTTCTTCTGACTGCAGTAGATAAATCTGTCACAGGAACCAAGTGTTCGAATTGGATGGTGCTTTTAGGCATTTTGTCCATAAATAGTCAGCAAAGGTAGCACTGAAGAAGATACTTTTCAAGGCTAAAAAGAGGTTATTTCACCTAAGACAGAAATTAAAAATGCTCACCATTTTCTCGCTAAAAAAAAAAAAAAACAACAAAAAAACCTAACAAAAACACCCTGTCTTGCAAAACAAAGTTCACATGAAAGTAAGATAAATAAGTTTTGTTGTTACATTTTTTTACAGAATTAATCAATAGGCCCTTTATAATATTAATATTTTATTTTAAATTCCTCTGGTCTAATCTACTTTAACATTTTATTTTAGAAGTATACAGTCTGACAAATTTTCATTTTGCCTATAAGAGAACTGGTTAAACATGACTATGACTATTGTGCTTTTCATCGTGACATCCAACTTCTGACTTGACTGGAAAATTTGAAACAAGCTGATAGAAAAAACATTTTCAAGATTCATTGGACTACAATGTCTTAAAAGATTTCTAAAAATTGGATAATGAACGTTCAGTTTTATTTATAATCTGGACTTAAGAATTGCTGAGCACACTCTCAGTTCAAAAGAAAGCTTTTTGAAAATATACCCTGGTAAATTAAAGCAACCCTACATCCCTTAATTAGGGTTTAATTTCCTGCTATATTTTTCATTTAGGACTTTAACAGACATTATTGAAATCTTTATGACTAGGAGGACAACTATAATCTCTCCTGCACGGAAACAGGACTTTTTGCTTGATTTTTCACCTAAAATAATTCCTCTCAAGGTATTTCCGTCTTTACTGATCAACTATCACTCCATATACTTTGTCATATTTTGGCAAGGTTTTTCTTTTAATTTCCCATATTAGGAGCTTTCTCTTCCTCTTTGCTCACTGGAAAGGTCTCTGGTGTTTTTCCTCCTTTACTCTAGGCTTCTGAATTTTTTGTTTCATACATTTTTGACATCTTATTGGATTTACTTCTCCACTCCTTTTCTTTTCATATATTGTCATGTATTTACTTTTTTCCCATATCAATCTTCCCCCTCATTCTCTGAAGCTGTCCCTACTTGTTATTATTTGGCTTTATCCTGGGGAACTGTGAACCCTTGCAATTTGCCATTAGATGGTGTGTCATGAGGGTAGAAAGAGTAGAGCTCTATTTAAACTTAGTTGAATCAATTCTACTTAATGGTGATGAACAGACAGTGGAAGGAAGGCCTGTCCCTGATCAGCTGGAGCTGGGGAGCTGACCCTGCTCTCTTTCTACCCCTGGAAACCATGAATTTATTTTATATCTGCGTGTTTTAAACAGATACCCTCATCTCAAGTCACAGGTGAAGAAAGCCATAGCACAGAGCGCCTTCACACAAAGTTAAATATAAGGTGCAAAAGATAAAATCAATGCTGTAGTGAAGGAGCCTCCAATCAGTTCCCTCTGCTCACTTGCTAATAAAGATATTTTGCATCAGACAGATGAAAACATGAAGGGACTGGGAAGTTTCTTGAGGTCAGACTTTCTGCTCATAGATTTGATAACGTTAGGAACTGAGGGGATAAGAGATGAGATTTTTCCCTTTTCTTGCGGGAGAATAAAAAGCATGTACAAAATGTTATTACCTAAGTGGAATGTTGTCACCTAAAGTTAAATTTGGTTAAATCAAATAAAGTTAAATTTAGAAGAATACTAGACGTAATTGCTCTTTGGGAATTTTCTAAAGAAGCTTAGGCAGTTCTTTGGCTTATTAATTTTTCCTCTTCATGGGGGAACATTATTAAAGTACGCAGGCAGGGGATCCTGGCCTGAGATTTATTGAACAGAAAATGAGAAACTACTGAACAGAAATTGTTGGACATAACAAATAACAAAGAGAATCTGAAAGAAGGTACAGAACATGAGGGGTGACTAGCTTTTACAGACTGGTAGGGTGAAGTTCTGTGAACAATGGCAAGTCTGCAGATAGTTAGAGGGGACCATTGAGAACTGTTTGGGGAGTAAGACCTCGTGTTGCCAGCAGTACCTAGGAAATCTGAAGGACTAGATTACTACCTGTAAAGCTGTGTTTTCAGATGAAGCTTAGTGCAGCATAGCTGGGTCTTTCTTTTATATTTAAATCAGTGTCATAAATAATAAACTCCTTTTTACTCAGCAGGTTTGTACTCTCAAATTCTAGTTAATTTGTGTTCCTTGAAAGATATTTATGCTGATTTAAAAAAAAAAAAGTAGGAAAAAAATTGGCTGCATAGGTGCCTGTAGTTCTCCTGTATTGAAGTGTTCATAAGCTGGAGCTTGTGACATCTTGGGCTTGGTATAATATTGGGTCAGAAAGTAAGATTTTCCAGGAAGATAAATCTGACTTAAAATAGAGAAAGTTATCAATAGCAAGTTATAAACTTCAATATTTTTATACATTATGAGTGATCTACTGAAAGGTGTCCCTCCTGTCCCATAGAAGGGCTGAAACTAGATGATTTTTAAGGTCCCTTCCAATCTGAGCAATTCTATGATTCTATGAATCTAGCAAATTTTTAGATTTATTAATGTGTTTTTGTAATGGGTTAGGTACTTCAAAGCTGCTGATTTACAGGCTTTCTCTCTAGCAGAGCTCAGCTCCATGGATGGAGCTATTGCAAAGCCCTTGTGTTGCCTGTGTTTCACATTAGGCCTGCCTTATAATAATACCACAAAAAATCAGCAGTAATGAAACTTCTCTAGCCCTAATTTATGCAAACTCTGATCTGAATTCTTCTGAATGATTCCTTCTTCTGAATTACACGGTTTTCTAACGACATCAACTGTTCAGTTAGTTTGTGGAATCCAGCCAGTTTTAATACAGCTCTGCACTCTTGAGTGCATCCAACACCATTGATTCCTTTAAGATAAGACAACTTGATTACAATATATGACATCATTGTAATGGCTACAGAAAATGTCAAGATTTCTTTTTCCTTAATATTGATTCAAAAGTCAGAATATTATATGAAGAGTGTTTGTATTTCCTTCTAATTAGCCTGATGTTAAAGCACAGCAAATGTCTTGAAATCACCTCATTAAGAATAAAGGCACAGTTATTAAATTTTTTTAAGTTATCTGAGTATATCTGAATTTGAAGCAGATATAGATACTGGGGAAATGTATACAAACTCATTTGTTGAACATCTCTATGTTTCTTACTAACTCAGTAGTTCACCTTTGCAAACACATGCTTATGCATATGTAGAGGTATAACAATAAAGATGTTCCTATATGTACTAATTATTGGATCAAGGTTAAATGATTCATATAACAAACAGTAAGCTTTAGAACCTTCTGGCTGATTATAAGATCATGAACATGCAACACCACCTTATGCTGCCATTGGAAACAGTGAATGTTATTCTGGTTTCTTAAGAATGGGCATAAAGATAATAAAGTCTCTTCAGAGAAGTATCATCATACATAGGGCTTACCCAGGTATTTTCTTTTGAACTTTTCTCTATGAATTAGACTGACAAAGGTTGTATTATTTAACTTTTCCATTACTCATTTTCCTAACATATGAAGAATCTTCATTTGTAACAGCTGTGTTTAGTGCTTGACCTGGGTGGGCTGGGTGTAAAGCATGTAAACCACTTTCAGATTTGAGAGCTGTGTTTCTGTCAGTGCAAGCAGAAATACAGCCAGTGATCTCATTCAACTTCTATGTGATATTCTTTTCACAGTGAAAAACCATTACAAAATGTAACACATTATTTATGGCTGCTAGTCTCTGGTTAGAAAAGGTTCAGGGCTGGGATCAGAACAAGTGATGAAGGTCAGGACTGAAATACATTCATTTTTAAGAATGCAATAGAAAGCTTGAACATCAGTTACTAAGGAGTATGGGTCACTGACTTTGTCCATTCTGGACACAGATAACCAGCATGTGCCAAAGAGATTGCAGTGCAAGGCATGAAAATAGAATCTGCTTTATATCGAAGGATACAAAGCCTTTTCAAGAATGTTGAATTAGCAATGAGAAAGCATAGTATAAGCAAGCATGCTTTTTAAAGATATTTAATTTTCTCTCAGCCCTACTCGTGTCAGCATCACCTAGGATACCCACAAAAGATGCATCTGCTCACAGTTCCAAGTCAGCCCAGATGGGAAAACTTGCAGAAGTTTGGAAGCAGGGGTTGTCTTCCACAGTAAGAGCAGATGGGAGTTTGCTTTGGTTTGGGGTTTTGTTTCTTTTACTATCTTTTGCTTTATTATTTTACTTATCTTACTATCTTTTACATATCTTTACTATCTTATTCTTTATTCTTTTACTTATCTTTTGACCAGAAGATTAGATTTAAAAGAGGCAGGTGACAGCATGTACTGAAATAGTGCTCTATCAGTACAGTCATGTGTGACTCCTCCCTAAGGAAATCACTGTATTCCAGAGAACTCAAGTAAATTATGTGGGCTTGAATATACAGAATATGCTCAAAGTTCACTGTCATTCAAACTTTTTTGTTTTTTCAAGAAAGACTTTAAATGCTAGGAGAGGCCTCTGAAGTATTTATCTTAGCATGGTATTAGTGTTTATTACTTTAAATCCCTTGTCTTACTGCTTGCTTCAGTGAACTGAATGTTATTAGGCAAATTATTGTGAACAGAAAAATACTTCTTTCTATCTTACCTTCCCTAATTAGAGTGACAGACAACATGGTTTTATGGAGGTGACTTTGGTCTAGAATTCAAGATACTTAAGCCTCTCTGCCATTTGTGATGACAGGGGTTCAAGGATGTGGATCACTACATATGTAAATAATCAATATTTCTAAGAAACTCTGACTTTCTTAGTTTTTACAGAATGCCCTAATATTTTTTGAAGAAGAAGAAGACGAAGAAGAAGACAAATAGACATAAACTTGGCTTTTCATTTTTGGGGGTTTTCATTGGCTGTTTGAATTTTAAGTGAACAGCTTGGAGTCTGCTAAGTTTAAAACTTAAGATTGCTCCTAAGCTTTTACTTTTTTAAACAACTAAATCAGAATGACATGATAATAGAAAGTGCATTTAAAATCAGAAATAAGGAAAGAATATTAAAAAATCCATGACTCTAAACCATAGTCAAGCTAGCCAAATTAATATATTACATGCAGTAATTCATCCAAAGCATCACAGTCAACACTGAAGAGATCTAAATATGTGGCAAATATCATTTTTTGGTCACAATTTTTCTTTCAAATGTTCCTTTACTTTGATAGTATGCCTTATGTTAGTAACATGCCCATAGGATCTACTAATAAAAATGTCTTATGTCTTATAACCCTTATTTTGATATGAGCAATGTATTTCTTTTGGTGCTTAATAATATCTTGAGCTAAAGGAAAATCTGTGTTTAGCAATGTTTCATATAATATAATTGAACAATTTCTAAATCCTGTTGTTTCAATAACAGGTTATGCTTACATATAAATTTAAAAATTATATATCTTTGTGTCCATTAAATCCTGCTAGTTCTTAAAATACCATCCTCCTTCTACTCTGAATAATGTTACACTCTGACTGTAACATTGTCCTTGTAAGGACAAACTCATAGCTTAAACATTTACCATTTCTAAGCCAGAGGTATGTTATAAATCATATTAACTCAAACAACAACCCCACTTAATCTGAAGTGACTGAATAATGCTTTTCACTCTGGCAAGTGGTGAAGACTTGTTAAACTCATGTGAGAGTAAGTCCTAAAAGGGCCAGATTTTTTTCTACTGGCAGTGAGATTTTTGGTGGAGGTGGTGCTGGTTTGGGTTATTTCTGTCTTCATTAAGCATTTGCTAGTAGACTATTATGCAAATGCAATTAAAATATATAAAAATACAGAACATGTCTATACATAAAAATATGTAAAATATATAAACTAGGATAATACATTACAATGGTAAATTTAAAACTTTATAGAGACAATTAAAATAGCTCCTGTTCTTCATATTTCTCAGCTACAAGCTTAGACTTTTTAACAGTGCAACAACTAAAGTCTTGGAAATATACATACAACAACTTTACTGAAATAAGTAAACCAATCTACTGTGATGGAAGCCACTGAGAGCATGAAATTACTTGTCTGTATAAATAGCTATATTTTTTATGAGGGTGTTCAGTCTTACTCCTGTAAGAGAATGATTTTTCAGACTTTCACAGAGGTTAGAGGTTTTATGGTCAGAAACTAGAGCAACAATTCTGACCATAAGTTAATAAACTGCTGCTCAATGGAGAAACACTGAGATAGGGAAGAAAAAGATGGAAAACTCTCAGGAGGGATAACTTGTCAGAAAGATCTCTAAAGAGAAAAGATAGAGCAGTGTGAAAAACAGGATTCATGGTCCATAAAGAATTCTTTGGAAATACTTGATTCATCTTGAAATATAACAATTTTGACATGCCAAAAAATTATGCTAGAAGGAGTTCACTGAAGATAGTGAAATGCTTTGTTTCTAAAAATTGACTCCAATAAAACGTTTTCAAAATGACACAGTGTTTACATTTCAGAATGCCGTTTTGTTGTAAATTTTCACATAGACTATAAAATTTTTTCGCTGAAAAGTAAAGTACTCTTTCAACATTAAAAAGTAAAGTAAAAAATCAATTATTTTGTGAGAAAAAAAAAACTATGAGGATAAAAAAATTCAGAATAACTGTAGAGATTCATCTGTACTTTGAAAAAATCCAAGATAATTGTATTCTGTGAAAGATTTAACCACTCCAAATACCTTACAGTCCTTGTGGAGAGACAAGAAAATGATACGTTGTGTTGACACAGACCTTGACAATCAAATTGTATGAATTGTATGTACAGGAGGTTTACATGTATTAGTAACCCTGGTATTCATGTCCTGCTATTCTTCAGTGCACACTTACACTGAGTTTTCGGAGAAAATTTTTCCTAGATGTTTATTTTACATGCTAGCACTGATAGCCAGAACAATGAGGCTCTCCTGATTGAATCAGTAGTGTGTGGCCAGTGGAGCTACCTGGTCTGAGTTTCAAAATGCTGATATTCAACTATGAATAAATATGTGGTCATCAGTCCTATGAAAGTCAAAGAAAAATAATTTCTCAAGAAGTGACACCTATTATTAAGTACAAAGAAACTGCTGTGGCCTAGCTCTCTGACATACAGGGAACATCTAACCTTGTCTACCAGTAATAACCTTGTCAAATGAGCAGATCCTCACACATACATTGGGGAATCTTGCTCTGTAACCCCAACAGGAAGAGAAAACACTCTTTCCAGGAGAATGTGATTATTTATATTTTTATCTATCTTCTCCTTGTCTTTCTGGTAAAATTGCTGGTGAAAGCACACTTGGATAATGTAATCAATCTTGTAGTTATTTAATGAGTTATTTAATTAAAGTGATATTTTATGATCCTTGTATGTATTGCATAGTGTTATTTATTGATATTATTATAATATAAAATAAATAGCCATTTAACCAAATGTACCAAAAGGTCAGTATCTTATCTACACAGCTTCTGTTATAAGAAGACAATAAAATAGTAGAATAATAATAATAACAACAACAACAACATCCCAAGTATTTTATTCTGCTTTCTAGTTAAAAAAAATGGAGCCTTTAGTACTCGCCTCTCCCTGCATTTTGGGGTATTGTGTGTTGATAATAACATATTTAATCTATCAATAATCACATATCACTGAAGATGATAGCATGCTAGATCAATTCTCTTTCAGGTTAAATGAATGATCAATTAAATCTTCCTATTTGGAGACAGCTGAAAGAATAGAAGCTTCTGAAGGAGTCAGTCCTTTTATAAAGAGGCTGAAACAAGATTCTGGAAAAGCCAAGCTGTTTCTGGAATAGGTAACAAATGCTACAGCAACAGAATTTCAAGCTGTATGGAATGCCTCAGGGGTAAAGGACTAAAAAATAGGAAAGTGAATTTAGCTGAAGGAGGAAACAATGAGAAAGATGCTTTTTGAGAAATATTTAGCTAAAAACACTGCATGAACTTCTGAAGAATGAAATCTGTCTTTTGTTATTTATTTCATCTCTAACCAAGGAGACAGGAAATATTTTGGAAAAAAAATACCCAAAATATGTTACTGAATGTATAAATCAATTTCACCTCTGATTTGAAACAGATTTTAAATATTAGCTAATCAATCCCAGTATAGGCAGCTCTTTTACACCTGTTGAGGGAGAGTGGTTTGTCGCCTTACATTGTGTACTAGAGCACCTCAGGTGACAGACGATTACTTTGTAGCTTTCAAGCACTTAGCAGCACACACAGGTGACTCTGAAAAAAAGGAATATTATTTCAAATAAACAGGAATTTTAGAGGCACCTATAAGCATTGTTTTATACACACTCTAAAATTCCACTGGTAGCTGGGTTTCACTGGCAGAAAGGTCATCATACATGTCTGGAGAAAATTCAAAGGTAGACAGACTAAAAATACTTTGTAATAAGAGTGGTAAAGAAATAGATGGGATCTCTACATCACCGGAATTTGAAATAAAAGAGAAACTCATAACACACTACCATTCCCTTTTCCTCACTGTTCTCCATAGAGGAATAGAGAGCATGAGTGGGACATGGCTGCTGACTGAAAAGTCACGTGGTACATGCTCAGTGGATGTGTTGAGACCTTGGAGATTACCACTGATGAAAATCAGTAGCGCTATGGTGTGACGCGTATGCATCAGTTACATTTGGCTATAACTGCGTGTTGTAGCTGCATCACAGCCAGGAGTCATCACAAATGTAATTTCCCTCTGATGTGATCTATAGACAAAGTAAGCTCACCAGAGTAAAGGATGTCAGACATCCAAAAACCCAAGTGCAAAGAAGTCCAAAGAACACACGCTGTCATGCCAACACCTCATGGAACTGTTTTCCCAGCAGCACCATTAGCACTGTAACATAGCAGAAAAAAAATCTTTAATTACCATTGTCCAGAAGAAAGCACATACTTATCCAAAACTATCAAAACCTTTTTGTTCAAGATGCCAGTTTGTGTCAGCCTTGATAGATTCTTAGTGCAGAACCAAATTTCATGGTGTTATGAATTGATTACTGGTTCAGCTAGAGCAGCTCTGCTCCCCTCCTCTGTGCCTTTCTCCAAGAGCAGAGGATATACTTCCCCCTTGGTAATCTTAGAGCTCAGATTTCACTCCCTGTTCATGGGAAATCAAATTGCTGATTATGCCAAGACAGACTATCCAGGCTTGCCATCCCAGTTAGGGGGATTGAGGGATTGATTCTTTCTGTCCTTGGTGTCTCCTTCAACCATGAATCTACTTGCTTCACTGGATCCTGCCTTTTGATTTCTGCTTTTATGTGTGGTCTCCGACAGATTCCTTAAAAAAAGAAAAAAAAAAAAAGATTAGTTTAAACTTTATTTTTAAAATGTTGAGATTTTTCAAAGTTTTGCGGGGTTGAAAAAACATTATAGTCTACTTTTCAGTTCAAGATCAGTTAAATGAACAAGCTAAGTATTAGTGCTCTGTGAAACAGATCTTAGGTGTAATATCCCAAGGGGCATGTTAACACAAAAAACCCAAGCACAGGAATCCTTAAAATTTGTGCTGTTTAATATGATTTTTAAAGGGAAAACACACAGATGTTTAGATGACTTTGCAAATCTAACTTTAATTTGATCAAATTCTTGTTTCAAGTAAGTGGATTGTCTATTCCCTTTTGAAAAAGAGAAGTATGTTAAGTTATACCTAAAAGCTTGAAGGAAGAAGTCTTTAAAAAAGATGATAATTCCTGAAAGTGATCCCTACAGTCATATTTTCAAGGGTAAATATATTCTCTGAAACAGAGTAGGACCAGTTCTAAGACTGATTACTGACCAGCTATGGTTTTAGAATTTACATTAATGTCATAAGAGATTCCTGTAGCAAAGAAGGAAGTGCCTTCATGAGGCATGATCTAATACAGTCTATCCTTCTAGGAAGTTTTGTTTGTGCTTAACCATGTGTAGATTAGATTATTTTTAAATCAATAAGATTGGTACAAGATAGAATGTAAAACTTCATTACATTCCTGACAAATATTCTCTTTAATTTCACAACAAAAATATATATGATGTATAAAAACACCTTTTTCTTTTTGTAAAGAAGAAAAGCTGCTAGCTCATATCAGTTCTCAGCAATCCCAATTAAATAATGCAGCACTATTTCCATGAGCAAGATTTTATCCTATTGTCATAAGACTAAATCCATAGTTATTTAAATATATTTTTAAAAATGGGATGGTTTTCCCCCTAAATCCAGCTTTACGGTATACTTTGCTTTTTGTTGCTTTAAAATACCTTCTGACAGTAATTTTTGCAATTGATTTTATACACATACCAATATGTGTTAATTTAAACACTTCTTGCAACTACCTTCTGGCTAGCTCCATTATCTCAGCCACTGGGCATAAACTGTAAGGAATATAAACTAGATCATAGAAAAGTAATGAAAAGAAAAATGCAGAGGTGAACAGAACAGCATTCTGCCTAATGAAATTACCTGGAGGGTTGGTTTATTTATTTTTTTTATTTTATTAGACCTGCTCATGATGTTTTAGTGAAAGCTGAAATATAAGATCTGAGAATACATAATTTATTCTATTTATATCTGCATGGATATTTAAAAAAAATATGCCATTTCCTACTAAGTATTGCTTGGCTGACTATTTATTGACATTGTTCTTGGAAGGAAATGGAAATTATCTTTTGCTTATGCAGACAAAGCACATCAGTTTTGATTTTCTATCAGAGATGTTTTAAAACACCACATGTGTGGTAGTTTGACAAGGGAGGAGTTTGGGAAGTGAGGCAAAAAGTTTGTGTGTAACTGGCAGTTAGGGAAGCCATTGAGAAGTTGGACACACCTCTGCAAAAAATACATGTTAAAGACAAAAAAACCCAGGAACTCTCTTTTTCTTCCCCGGCCGGCAAGAAGGTAACTAAGTCTGGCCTGGCCTGTGTCTCAGCCGGGCTGGGCTGGGCACTGCCATGGCCTGGGCACTTTTTCCCCTGCTCTTTCCCCATCTGTTGCTGGGGCAGGGGGGTTAGCCGCGGGCTGGATGGAGCCAGGTTTGCTAACACCTGCTGCTTGCTGCGGCCCTGCATGGGACCCAGCTGAGTCCCACCAGCCCCCACCTGGAAGCAGCCCCAGGTCGGCTCCGGGACTTTGCTCTGTGGGAGTTGCCCCATCCATCAGGCAGGGGGAGGGAGAGGCCCCGTCCTGGCTGATCCGAACTGAGCTGTTTCTCTAGCTGCAGCTCCAGCTGTTGGGTACGTCCAGTCTGACATGTTAACCCTCTCAGTGCCTCAATTCTCCCTGAGTGAGGGAAAAGAGCAAGATGCAAGCATGTGAAGGAACAACAGGGAGACATCATGGTCAGTGAGGGAAGAAGTTGAGTCCCAGATGAGAGGGATGAGAAGATGCCTGCTTGGAGCTGAAATCCTCTTGTAAAGCTATGGATAAAGACTCTTTTTTCTTTAAAACACACAAGATTATGAGGAGATGAAAGTGTTCAAATTGATGTTAAGCAAAAGCCTCCATGCTGAAGTAAACAGATGTGAAAGTAGCTGCAATCTCATGAGAAGTTTGAACAGAGAGAGAGAGGAGGAGTCTGCTGCCCCAGGAGAAGAAGGGGCAGATCTCTGTTCCCAGGGATGAGGATGATTTTAGAGATAGATAACAAAGACTTTTTCCTTTGAACTGTTCATTTTTAAAATAATACCCCATAAGTCGACATGGCCCATCAACAGGCTGTGGGAAGGCTTGTGGAAATGGGAAAGACTTCACAATAACAGATTTCCCCCTGGGCGGCTGCTAGTCATGAAAAAGCCACGAGAGAACTGTTTCTTCCTCTTGTGGAGAAGTCTCCAGAAACTTAACAAGAGTTAAGTTCACTCTCTCCCTGAGTGAACTGTAGAAAGACTATATCAGAGGTGGTAAACTGACTAGAAGTTTGGGTTTGGTTCTTTGCATTGTCAGTGTTCAAGGGAAAGGTAATGGGGGGAGGAGAAGTGGTCTGAAAGGTTTGTTTTGATTCTTATTACTTTTTCTTTTCCTTTTTAGTTACTGTCAATAAATTTTCTTTATACCCTTTTGAAGTTTGAGCCTGCTTTGCCTTTCTCCTAATCCTATCTCACAGCAAGAAGTAGGTCCATTGGCTGGGAAATCTCAAAATTAGTAGAAATTTCAAATTAGCAAACCAAAACCGCTACAACATGTAAAATTTCAAATACAACGGTCTTAATATGTTTTATCAGTTTATGAAAAAGTCCAAGTACAAAAGTCCAAGTAGAAAAATTGTTTCTGTATGCTTAAAATATCTCCATTTGATGAAGTAAGCACTCTTTATAGAGCTTGTTAGTATTTTTTGCTCAGTTTTTTTAGTAGGCAAACATGAAACTCCATCCTGCTTTTCAGAAACAGTTTCTGTGGAATTGAGCACAATAAAGGATCCCAGCCCAGCAATATGCCCTGGAGTGCCTAGTTTTGCCTTTTGAGTAGTCCTATTGATTTCAGTAAATGATATGAATATATAAAATTATTCTCAATCTCAAGTACCTGTAGAAACCGCAATCTAGGGGAAGCAACTAGTTTAAGAACTTTTCCTACATTGTCTTTGCAATTAAATTCTCTGTATAATTTATCATATTCTACTAGCACAGCCCATCTAGTCTAGTCATCTAGTTTCTCTAACATATCTATTAATAATACAGGTACTAACAGAGAGCTTAAATATATAGTACCTAATAGTATCATGGCATAACTCAGGTGAGAGATCAGGCCAGGTTACTCAGTGTTTTACCCAGCCTGGTCTTGAAACACTGCACACCTGCCTGACCTCTCTGGGTGACCTGACAGACTTTTCTCTTGGGGAAAACATTCCCCTTTACATCCAATCTGAACATCTCATTTTGGTTTACACTCATTGTCTCTCGTCCATGTACCACTGTGAAGACCCTGGCTCCATCTTCTCAATGACATCCCTGAATGTCCTGGGGACTACTCTGAAGTCCCACATAGGAAAAAATTCTCCAGGCTCTGGTCATCCAGCCTCTGCTTAGAGGCTTAGTGATCCAGTCCATCCCCTTGGTCACTACCCTCTAGACTTGCACTTTTGTTGTACAGGGTGGCCCAAACCTGGGGAAAATGGCCTGAAGGTGATCCAAGTGCTCTACAGAGGGAGATAACACCTTCCTTTAACTGACTGACTGTGTCCCTGCTAATGCACACAAGGAGGGCAGTGGCCCTCTCTGCTGCTTGGGTACTTCCAACATCTCCATAGCCTCTTCCAGAGAGCTGCTCCAGCCCGGCAGGCCCCAGGATGTGTTGTGGCAGGAGGTGATTTCTTTACAGGCACAGGACTTTGCCTCCACTGAATTTTGTAAGTGTCCTATTAGCCCATTCCTCCAGCCTGTCTGGGTGCCTCTGGACGGCAGTCCTGAGCATACTAGCTGGTGTCCCCAGCATGGTGTCATCTGCCTATCTTAGAATCATACGATAATTTAAGTTGGAAAAGACCTTTACAATCATCAAGTCTAAATATAAATTTAACGCTGCCAAGTCGACCACTAAGCCATATCCCCATCTGCCACATTAACAGGTCTTTTAAATACCTCTCAATGTGCTTGTAGTTGTGTGTACATGTGTACATAAATACATATATTTATACTTACTCAAATTATAGCTTATACACCAGTCTGTCAGGCATACTCTGGACCTAATATTTAAAAAATAATTGCATATTTTTCCTCATCTGATTAAGGTGCATTAAACTTCTGCTGAAGTGTAGTGGTGCTAAATTAAACTAGAACTGAAAGTGAGTAAGACTCGTGCTCTCAAAATTCACATAAAAGTTCATCTTATTAATAGTCTTGTCTAAATGTTTTCTTTTTTTCTCCACATCTTGTATGGAATGTTACTTTGAAAGATGGTGGCTTTGTCAGAGTTGGTGGAATGATAATTATCTTACCATTAACGAGGGGAATATTTAAAGCTGTGAAACAATAAGGCACAATCAGGTCTATCAGAGATAAGTAGGAGGCCTTTTATCTCCAGGAGCCCTGATAAGTTGATTCAAATTTTTTTATGAGAGTTGATATACCTCTATAGTTTTAACCCACAAGCAATCATTAAAGTTCAGTGGGATACCAATGTCTCACTAGGAGAACCCTTTACAGCACATTCCTAATTTGAGTTTCTGTGGGGAATCTTGAAATATGTAGTGCCTTTTAGATGGTAAATTGCACCTGCAGGTTTTCACTGTTCTTAGACAATCTCTAGGTGTACAGTAAAAAAAGTCTCACTTTAAAGAGCTGCCAGCAGAGTGGAGCTTCCCATACTAGCTGACAAATGCATCCTGATTTAGAGAAACATTGCTTATAATTTGTCCTTGAATGATTTATAACCTTCCAAGACCACTAAGAAGTTCATTATATACAGGGATTTAGTCATCCCACAGGTTTCCTCATGTAAATAGGTGCAATTACACTGACCTATTTTGTCTTCTACAAGTAATTATTTTTTTTATATTTGATCACATTCTGAGGTCTCCTTGTCCTCCCTTATCTGGAAACATTTTAAGAAAGAAAGAAGATTTCTGGTTAAATGCTGTAAAGTTGGAATCCTATGTGACTGGTGCAAAGTTGTCTGAAGGCTTCTTATCATCAGATGATAATCTCAATTCTCAGTTTTGCACAATGTTTTCTTCCATCAAGGAACTGCTTGTTTTCTTTTCACAGAATCCTTGAACAACCCTGAGCAGAGCATAAAATGATATATTTAACTTCCTCAATCTCTTTCCCTTAGCTAAACTGTCAAAGACTGGCTCATGTCCTTTAGTCTCCAGTTTTTGACTGCACAACACACGGGAAAGGAATGGAAAGGAATGGGGCTTTTTGCCTGGAGTTTGCAAGCAGGATCAGTACAATGAAAACAGATATTCAGTCAGATACAGAGTTAAGAAAAAAGGTTATAAATGTGGTCAAAGATTACAATGTAAAACTAACAAATGAGCAAAGCAGCATTCAGAAATTTGCCTGCTAATGGAGGTGGGTCTGCCAGTTTTACAAGTGGATAAGAAGCAGTCAGCTACTGACCAAAGAGATGTTCCACCAGCTGTAGAGATCACAGCAGTCTGCTCCCTGGCAAGCCCCTGAGCACTTTAAAAATGAATATGATTAAGTCATACATTTCAATCTGCCAATAGATGCTATGACAAATGCAAGTTGATCTACCAATGGCTTCTTTTTGAAGAAGCCTGAAAACTGTATGCATACTTTTTTTCTGTTTCTTGCTATTATTTTATTATTGATCAAAAAGAGCACATGATATTCAATCTTTGATGAATATAAGAACCACAGGCATCAGCATATCAAATGCAGGAATGCAAGAAGTCCACAAAACAACCAGTTCTGGGCCTCTGTTCAGTAAGGAGTTAAACATTGCTAAAGAAGATTTTAGTTCTTATGTTTTTATTGTCTCCATACTGCATTTATAATGTACATCCAGTTGCTTCATATTTTAACACTTTCCCACATCTCTACTTACATTCTGAACCCTTCATTATTTAATATATTTTTTCTTTTAATAAGTTTTCTTTATTTTTCCATATACTTTCTAGATTTTTTCCTCAAGTTTTTATATCAAACTCCAGTTTCTAGAATACTTGATTTGCTTTCCAAATATTTTATTTTGTTTTTCAGTTCTTTCTTCATGACTTCACTCTTTGTGCCTATTCAGTCTATCAGACTGTCTTAGGTATTTTTAGACAGCTGGTAGCTAGGCACCTGATTACTATTACAGATATCAGAAAGTGCTGTAAAATAATCCTATAAAAAGAATCACTCATCAGAGGAGTCGTGCTGCAGAGATACAACAAATCCTGACAAAGGACTGGTCATTCCAGCTTCAGGGCATTACTAGCCTGCAGGACAAACAACCTCAGAATTAAAAGAATCAGGCATAATTCCATATTTTATGTGACATGTCTCTGGTACAAATGGTGACAACAGGCACCTTTGGAAACACACAGGCACAGATAGGTACAGGGAGAGCAGATACTGGGAAAGCATATGGAGAATACGTTGAGGAGTACACTCAGTGCTGGTAGCTCTGTGAGCAGCTGCAGTGCCAGCTCTGGGTTCAGCCCTGGTGGTGAGAGCCCCAGACAAGAGGCCGTGAGCTGGAACCAACCTCTGCACAGCAAAGGGCACGGGGACCTCTGGTGCTAGCCAGGGCACTCAGAGACACGGCAGGAGCTGAGGACTCTGCTGGAAGACCCCAGACTTCCCTGCACTTTGACTGTGAGGATGTAAAAGCCCAGGGGTTCCTTGCTCGAGGTCCCTTCCCCAGAGGCATCAACTCCAGCTGTTATTCTGTTGTTGCACCATGATTACCAACAATTACTGTGTTGTTGCACAGTATCCAGAGGTCTGAGACTCTGCTTTGGAAAGCCTGGGGTTGGGCTGGAAAGGAAACCTGGTGTGACTGTGTGAGTGCGAGGTGTGTAGCGAGTCAACTGCGGCACCCATAGGGTCACTGGAGCTGTTAGAAATTATATAACTTTCCTAAATTTTTTTTGCTAATTAATGGTTTTAAGTAACTTTTTAACTGATTGTTGGTCATAGGAGGCGTCCTCTTTGCCATCAGGCTGGGTTTCTTTTCACAGGCTGTTATCGCTGGTTTTGAGTTTTGCTGGGCTAGACCTGATAAGCTGCAATAAACAAAGCCTGAGGGAGTTGAAGGTTGAATATTTGGGTTCTTGTATTTATTGCCCTTCAAGGAGATGTTGGAGTAACAAGAAGATACAGAGGACATGAAGAAAGAGATTACAGCACAAGAGTTGAAGACTCCTCATCTGAGAAAGGACAATAAGAACACTAAAGAATGTGGACCAAATTAGCATGAAGAGCAAGAAATCAATAACCAATAGGGGATAGAATACAAATTAATGAAGAGAATTATATAACGTAGAACCAATGAATGCTGATTTGTTCATTTGCTAAAAATGTATAAATGAGCGAAAAGTCTTAAAAGGTGTATGTGTAGCTGGAATGATTCACTACATACCCGGTTCAGAATAAAGTAATGCCTGGCTCACTAACATTAAAAGATAGTGTTGGAGGGTTTCATTTCTTCACAATGATTTTGGTGACAGAGCCTCCCACTGCAAAGGGGCCTCAGTCCCAGCTCAGGTGGCATGAGGGACTGACAGAGTGGCTCCTCGAGGCACAGACAGGAAAGTTTTCTTAACAATCTGACCATTTTATGAAATAGAATTATGAAGTTGGTCAGTGAGGAACGAGACACAGCCTCTTCTTCTCACCTGTGCTATGTCTGAATTCAGGAGAAATATTTTGTCACATCCTGCTCATATGAGCACACAGTAACATCATTACCAGTATAGAGAAAGATGAGTACAGCCTGAAAATTCACACTTAGGTATATACAGCTCCAGAAGAGTAACAGTATTGTACTACATGGAGAAGCTCTGACTTCCATATCATCATTATTATCGACAGTTTTTATGTGTCAAATGGTAAAATGTATTTATAATTTGTCTTTAAAGAAATGGACTGCCTCACACAAAATCAATCATGATCCTTCCTATCCTTTTGCTACGAGAACTCAAGCTGCAAAACTCCCTAATAATAATTCTGGTTTCATAGATCTCAGGTAGGATATTTTTTCTTTCAAATTTTTGATACTTTAAAGTATTTCACAATAATCACACTATTCATTCGCTTTTTGCTTTAGTCTCACAGATGAACTAAGAAGCTTCTCTCTCAGAAGCTTTTGTGGTGGTTCTGGACAGATTTCTTTTCTGAATTTGAGGTAACAAGTGCTCTCATCTCCAGTTTTCCATCTTGTAGAAGGGAAGAAGGAAATGGAAAAAGGCATTATGGGTTTGAGGTGATATCAGTAAGTATTTGTTACCTGACAAAATAGAACTCAACAACTGTTGAGTTTTGGGCTTTTTTTTTCTGTTAGAGTTGGGATTAAATGTGTGAAATGGTATTTTTTGTTTGGACTTATATGTTTATTCATTTTTATTTCTATTATAGTCTCACAAAGTGTGAGTTTTACTGTACTTAACTGTAAGAAGTTAAAAATGGAGTTGTATTTTTATAAGGTTTTTAAGCATAAACTTTAATTAAGAAATGACACTTAAATTATTTTTATTTTTAACTTAATAACTAACTATTTTTGGTCTGTAATGTGGATTTTTTTACTTAATTACAGAATACTACTTAAACTTATGAAGAAGAAGGTGAAGAAGAAGGTAAAGAAGAAGGACTGGTTTCTGTCTTAAAACTTCTATCTTGTTTTGTATATATTATTATAGTCTAAAAATTATTCTAAAATAAGAATATTATTATATTCTAAAATCTTATTCTAAAACTCTAAGGTTTTTACTATGTGATATTACATACTTTCATTTAAACTGCACACTCATAATCTTAGTTCTATTACTCAATTTTGGAAGTTTTCTTTATGGCCTCAGGTCAAATGTAGAGTTCTCTTGGAGGTCAGTGCCTGTTAGCACAGAAAGTCTAAAATTCTCAGTAACCAGGGTTCCAACAAACAGCCTGCCACTGCTGTTTGGAAGCAAAGAAAGAGAGAGTCTGGCAGCCCTTTTGGCCAGGAAAGCCCTGCAGCTGCTCCCTATATGTTTTTGTATTGGTGATGATGCTAAAAGTTGCCATCCAAGTGTAAAATCAGACCCAAAATTTCTCAGGCACTCAGGGAGCATGAGCTCAAAAGGCCTTGTAGAACTTCAGAAAACCATTGATTCATCCAGTGAGAAATCACAAGGAAGACAGTATCTGACAGGAATAGGTTCCCAACAACATGTCAAATTATATTTTGGCCACACACTCACACACAAAAAAAATTGGTTTAAACAGTTTAAGTTTAATGTCACTGAGAGTTTATGGTTTCAGAAGTGTCTGAAATCTCAGTATCACATACCTTATTATAGTCTCAGATTGAAACAGAGAAAAAAAGTTCTTCCTGATCTTATTTGATTTTCCAGCTTTGAATGAAGTTGTTATTTAGGTGGAAACTGAACCAAAGAATTTATTCTTCCTGTACATGTAGAAGAAGAAGCACATGTGAAAAGATAGATTACTCCTCCAATTAAATAATTTCAATAATTAAGCTAATGACTCCTACTTCACTCTCATTTGCATTTAGAGCAAATTCTTACTGCTTCTATTTTATTGAAAAGATAATTAAATTAATCTATGTTCATACTATTTAGATTTTATGCCTCCCATTTTTACTTCTAATATCTGTTGAATTTCACCTGCTTATATATTCATTAGCTATTCATTGGTATATATTCATTGGTCCCATTCTATATATTTGGGGTTTTTTGCTGGTTTTTGATTGGGAGTTTGATTTCTATTTTGGTTTTGTGGCTATACTTCCATATTGCTGTTTCTAGTTTGTTTTACTCTGGCACATTGCTGGAGTTAATCTTGAAAATTTTAAGATAAATTTGCCCTTTTAAATAAAAAAGAGGACCATGGATTGTTGTCAGGTCTTGTGTGCAAGGGGTCTTGAATGGCTGAATTAATGGTACATTGAACATTTTCATGTCTTTCTATAGGCTCTGCGTGATGGTCATATGCCCCTAAAGAAGAATTGCCATCTTTTGAGTCTGGGGTGGATATTTTCAGTTCAGAGGGCCCCATATGAATGTGACAGCTGTGTTGCAGCATGACAGAGTGAAGTTTACCTACCCCATAGATTTCGTGGCATACAGTGGGAAGTTATATGGGAGACTTGAGGCTGCAGAGTCTTCTGAGATAGTACAGAAGATTCTCTAACAGGAAAGAAGCCTTCTGTCTTCACCATAAAAAAATTGCTTTTGCTAATTATTGTCTTGAATTCATTAATTACATTAACAACTAAAAAGAGAGAATAGCCAGTGCTCCCATGGTTTGCCTTGTTCTCTGACCTTGCTTTATTCAGCAATATTTAATGTAACTATCTTGAACAAGAACATGCTCTGAAATAATGCTGTTGTACAGTGATGTACAGTTATAGCAGGAAAGATTCTCAGTGACTTCCTGATTTCTAGCCTTTTTGCAGAGATACATTTGGATAGTCTCCGACTGACATGTCCCTAGTATTGACATAATTTGATTGAGCTGGCAGCCTTGGACTAGCTGATGCTGTAAGTCTGTGGTTGTCCTCACTGTCAGCCCTTGGAATTCTCCTGTCCCAAATGGACATATATTTGCCCCATTCAGCAGTCAGAGTATCTGCTTTCTTTCTGGTATTGGTAGATACTCTGTAGATTTGGGATGGGCTGTTAACATTAATGACTCCTGTTGCACCGAAGCAAAGAGTATTGCTCCTTGCCATGTCTTGCACTGGGCATGCAGTATTTCAAGTGTCTGGTACACAAATTGAGAATTGCCTGTTTGGGAGCCTGCTTCAACTACTCAAAATGTGCACAAAGTTCATACAAGCCTTTTCCTGTTCAAATGTGGGACTTAAGTACTCCCTGCCTTGTCAAATATCTCATTGAAATTCGGATCTACTATTGCTTGTACTCTAAGAGTTTGTTCATTTAAGTCTCTGACTCATCGTGATTTCACAGTCTGAAACAATTCACATATTGGTGCTGTTTTTAAGCTGATGCAGAAATTGGTCTATCACCTGGCAATTCTGTACTTGACTAAGTATGAAGGCAAATGCAGAAAACAATCCATATACACTCTTGTTTTTGTAGATGAGGTCACACTAAACATGCCTAAGATATGCCTGAACTGTCAGCTCTACAGGTCACTCTCATCTAATGGAAGTTACACAAACTGCCCTTTCCTGCTTCTTCCATGGCCTACTTCTTGCAGAAATCAAAACACTCTAATTTTTGCTTCTTGATCCTTTCCAGTTTGTTCTAAAGCATATAAATTTTGGAGGTCTAATCTGGAACCGTTCCCACCCAAAATGTTTGCTCACTTTCTTCTGATCTCAACGAAGTAGTGAATTGCACAAACCTGTTCTACTTAGATTTTGTATCAGGTAAATCAGTCAGTGCACAAGAAGATGTAAAATAAACTGAATGGAAACATGAATGATGATGCCAAGGGGAATACTGGTTTTACAGATGTAGGAGGGAAAAAGTGCTCAAGCTACATAAAAGCCTTGGAGGGCAACATATAATTAAATATTTATGAAATGCAACATGCTTCTGTAGGAAAAGCATAAAAACAACCATACAATATTGGCAAATCTTGATATGTCAGATGGGAAAGAACTCTTTTTTCCCCCGCATGTGCATACTACATAGCAATAAACACTAAAAAATGTCTGCAAGCCCCTTTTATAGCCACCACTGAAAAGAACAGGAGAGTAAGATGTACCTCCTAGTGGCAACCAGGAAAGTGTCAAGGGAAGCTTCCTGTTTGACCATCCACAAGCCACTCTGGCAGTCACGCTTGCACGGTCTGAGCTGGGACTGAGGCCTGTTCACAGCAGGTGACTCCAGCGACCCTATGGGTGCCCCACCTGTCTCCTTACACACCCCACACTCACACAGTCACACCAGGTTTCCTCACCAGCCCAACCCCAGGCTTTCCAAAGCAGAGTCTCAGACCTCTGGATCCTTTCAGTAATTTAATCATGGTGCAACAACAGAATAACAGCTGGAGCTGATGCCTCCAAGGAGAGACCCCGAGCAAAGAAACCCCTGGGCTTTTACATCCTCACAGTCAAAGTGCAGGGAAGTCTGGGGTCTTCCAGCAGAGTCCTCAGCTCCTGCCGTGTCTCTGAGTGCCCTGGCTGGCACCACAGGTCCCCGTGCCCTTTGCTGTGCAGAGGTTGGTTCCAGCTCACGGCCTCTTGTCTGGGGCTCTCACCACCAGGGCTGAACCCAGAGCTGGCACTGCAGCTGCTCACAGAACTACCAGCACTGAGTGTACTCCTCAACAAAAGCTCTCTGATATGATGCAAATCCAGATTCATTATTTAGTAATCTCTATTAGATATAAACAACATGATTTGTGAGATTATTATAAAAGGCTGTGGTTGCAATGAAACATTTTTCCTTCATCCACTGAGAAAGGCTGATCAGTGAATATTAAATTTCCCTTTCTGCTGTTTCAATTACACTCCATTTTGATTTCTCATTTCTTGGCAAACTTTCAAATTAGGGCTATATTAGTTTGCTCTTCATCTAACTGGTGGTAATTAAATATGTTTTAAAACTGGATTTCTCCCTTGAAGCTGTTGTTTTCTGCCTGGTAGGGTTTTTTTGTGAACAACTACTTGGATCAATCACAACCTTATTTATATCTTCACTTTTCTCCCAAAGAGCAAATAAGAAAGTACACCAGGCTTTAGGTGGGCATGACTGAAATACCAAGGTGTTAAAAACTGCTTATGAAGTAAGACAGGTTGGCCAAAGCAGGAGGGAGAAGAATCATGCTAAGTCCTGAAGGCCTAACCTCAAAATCACAGTGTGTGTCTTGAGGCACAGGAGCAAAATATAAAATTGAGCTCTTCCTAACATCTCAGGTTTGAGAAGTGTGTGTCTTGTACAGCCTTCTAAAACCATGTTTGCTCTATATATCTTACATCATGGCATTAAGGCAGAAACACTGAATTTCAAATGTGCTGAATACGTTTGTGACAATTTTTCTCATTATAACGGAAATTAAGTTTGAGACTGTCAGAAGGATTGAGTTCCCTGTTTAATCCAGATGCTTTTTAGTTGAGCTTCTGTGGTTGAAGGCTTTTATAAAGATAGTGGATGACTGCAGACTTGAATGCAATTTTAATGTTTGAAGTCTTTCAAGATATGTGCTAGGTGTTTGGCTAGTAAATTCTTTCCATCCTTTTACTCTTTCATGCATAGCCCATAGCAGAAATTGAATTTTCTTATTTTGAATGTTCATTTTCATCATTTGTATAATTCTGGAATTGCTGGAATATCTGTCTTCATAACGATAAAAGTTGGATATTAAAGCAAGCCAGATATCAACCTACATTGTAATTATTTTGTCGTGACTTTATGTATTTCTGCTTAGCCTTTTAGGAAAAATATTAATCAGTTTATCTCAAATCGTTATCAACAGAGCTCCATTAAATTTTGCATTTACTTTTTTTCTAAATTCTGTTAGAAGCTTTCGTTTTGCTCATTTATGACATCAACAGGCCCAGTTGCTTAAATTTGCATCTAGGGATAAAGGAATGTAAATACATGCATTTAGGGATAAAGGACTGTAAATACATCTATCATCCCACAGAGAATGACTCTGGACATGTTCACCCATGGACAGATGCATGCATGTGCTTATTGCCTTGATTAAATACTGTACCCACTAATTTCACAGGAACTTTAACTTTAGAACTTGATGTGCTGAGCTCTTCAATAGTGATAATATGTATTCAGATTCACTAGTACAAAATAATTCATAAACTTAAGTCAAGATTTCATGCTCTAAGTTTAATTTAGAATAGGTTAAAATATGAATAGCTACATTTCAATTTCCTCTTTGATGTACTTAATGCATCAATTTCAAGCAAAAAAGTTACGCACATTTCATTAATGCTTCTGAATATATGCTTCTTTTCAGGGGCCTGAGAACTCTCAGAAATTGCTGGAAATGAGTATAGAACAACCTTTAAAAAGCTCAGAAAACTGAATTAAGCTGTCTATTGTCTCTGCAAGTCCTCACAGGTGTGAGAGGAGTCATATTTTAAGGTTTTGCTGATTGTGTCTCTCTGGAATACACCATGAGTAATAGTCATGATGATTAAGTAAATATTTATTGAAGGTAACAAACAACAGAAACAACAGATTTACAAGAGTAGATCTGAAAAGTATGAAAAAAGGAGTCCGTAGGATGGAGCATTCTCATTAATTTAACAGGAAAACAGATAATTAATAAATAATTAGTTTTAGATTCTTGGCTGTTATTCATTAGCACAAAACTATTGTCCTAGCTGTAACAGTCTCCTCCCAAGACAGCACCCTCCCAAGACAACACCTTGGAATAGTTGCTACAGCATTATCTTCCAACACCCATCCCTCCATTCCCCAGAAGCTTTAATAATTTGGAAGAGCAACTAAAACCTTATGGAGCCATACAGGAATTACTGTGTACCAACAGTATCCCCATTTCAACTTACTCAGTGCAATTTTGATGTATTGATGTGTGTCATCAGCTGTTCCAGTGGAAATTTCTGTGTGAACACACTGTTCATAGATAAACTTTCATTATTTGCTACAATAGTGTCTAGTTGCCATCGCTGAGACTAGAATGCTAGAAACGCCTCTAATTAAATGAGGACTAGCTTCTGCTCTAGGAAGGTTATCATTTAAATAGAATAGATGGGAAAACAGCAGAAGAAAGAAGTATTGTTAAGTGCTTATTAAAGATGAGCAGCTGAGGCACAGACTCAGGAGAAGTCTGAATAATAATTTCTGAGGAAGGACTGAAGAAAAAAAAAGCCCCAAAGCTGCATAGAATGAAAACAAACTTCTTTTTCATCAAATATTTAAAATTATTTATTTTATATTAAGAAGTATGTTTTGTTCAACACAGAGAATATATTTTTTTGAGGAAAATCATGGAAAAAAGCACTCCATTTCTAGGGAACATGTCTTGTTCCTTTCTAATGAAGAGGTCTTGCTCCTTTCTACACTTCATCTTACAGAAGTCTCCTAGAGTGAATTTTCTTTTATCTTCACTTCATCTTACCAATCAAGTTCCTAATCACAGTAGCCTGTGGAATACTCTGTCCCTTTAGTAAGGGGGAATGAAATAAGATTATTTTCATTTTTTCAGGCTGATTTAAATTCTACTTTATATAAATACCTAAGACATAAAGGTCTGCTGTTTCTGGTCATTATTGGAATCATTATCTCTCTTTTTCAATGCATAGGTAAGTGTTTCATGTAAGATAGAATGGCTTTGGCAGAAAGCAGTGAAAACAATCCACATCAAGATGTTATGCAATACCTTTAAAGGATAAAAAAAAAGTTCAACGTCCTCCATGATGAGGGGAGAATTGAGAGAGGTCTTACTAATTTTCAGGAAATTTTCTATTAAATAAATGATGGAGTTTGTATTCTAATGGATTAGAGAATTTAGACTTGATTTTCCTTATTGCCATGAAAAAGTTTTCAGAGTTGCCAGCATAAGATATTTCTATGTTTACAAAAATTTTAAACTATTCAACCTCCTCCAAATGAAACTTTTGATTAAAAGGATTCAAAAATTTTTATGAGAAGTAAGGAAATTTGCTCAAGTAACAGAGGAAATTTCTATTAGAGACATGAATGTAAGTATGAACAGGTATGAAGCATGAGTTTCTGTGCCCTAGTCCATATCTGTTGCCCATTGATTATTGAATTAAAGGACGAAAAAATGTGGCAGATAACTTAAAAAAAAAGAAGTTAAATATGGCATATAACAAAAAAAAAAATTTGCAATTTCATGAAGCTTTACCTAATTCAGATTTATCACAGATGTCAGCTTTCATTTTCATTATCCAGTTTTCTGTTCCATTTGGATTTTTCATATCATATCAAAGAGATCATGTTTGACTCCAGAACCAAAATGCTGCATGACTAAGGAGTCAGAATCCTTTTTATCTTCCAAGTATTGAATAGCATGAAATTTTGTTTCCAAGGAAACTGCAGATTTTACTTTGGTGGAGGCCACATGACAAAGAAGGTGTAAAAGCCATCTTGTAAATTGTCTCTACAAATATAAAAGCTGTGTATAAAATTCTTGGGTTTAACATTCCCCTCCTTCCTGCCATGAAACACAGGTGACGCTCATTTTGCTCTTTCCATATATGTCAACTGACCAATGCAATAGTTTTCTAGTAGGAAAATGTAACAAAACTAGAATTCAAGTATTATTGCTATCCACGAAAGATAAAACTAAAACCAGAAAATATTTCTAGAAATCACAGTGAGGCTCATTCTCCTCTATCATAATAATGACAAGGTAGGATATCTCCACTCTTGTGACTGGGATTACAATCTTGCCTTTATAGACAGATTTTTACATGCTAGAAAGAGCCATCACCAGTAACAATCCATGTCAATTCATTAAAGTTTAGTGTTATACTAATTTATATCGGCTGAAAACTTAGTGTCTAGACTGTGGTCTTCAGTATTTTTCAAAACTGGCCAACTTTGTAACACATTGCTAAATGCCACCAAAGCCAAATTCCTAAATGTAAAGTAACGTGATGTTCATATTTTCTGTCATCTCTTACCAATAGTAGACCTTTCTTCTTAGAACACTTTTTTGCTTTCATGCAAAAGCTCTCATCATTACTTATGCCAGCTGATGGAACTCCTGTTGATTATTCCCCAGCTGATTCCTATAATCAATTAATTTAGCATGATGTTACAGCAGTCATTACAAAACTATGAGTCAGAACCTTGACTTGCAGTGCAACATGGTGAGATCATACAGTGCACTCTTCTCTTATTGCTCTCTTTCCTTAACCTGTATTGAAGCAATACAGGTTAAGGAAAGATAGCAATTTACTAATACCTCAGATTTGGTGAACCAAACTCCTGGAAGGAAATTCTCCCTGTCTCAAAGGAGCAACAATGAAGATTTACACCATTGCTGGAATCAGCTGTAGAATCCAAATCAGTTAAGCCTGCTTGGTTTCCTTTAAATTTAAAATTATCTGTATATCTTTTTTTTCCACAGAAAAACTAAAACTATTTCGTAAATCATATTATTTCTGAAGAGTCAGTCACTGGATACAAACTTCACATTCTCCTAGTGATTGTTCCCATACCATCAGCCCATTATTATGCCCTCTTCATTCTGTTAACTGCTTGTCACAGTTGCATGTAAGCTTTATTTCTAGTATTGATGTTAACTATTAATTTGATTAACTCAGAACAGGGAATGACAGTCCATAATGGGATTTAACCTTGTGAACAAGCAATAACTAATGAGTGAAGGTCTTAAGAAACTTATGTCCTTACAGATAAAATCTGCCCTCTAAGCTGCTGACATTCTAGTGATAGGTACTGAACCCACTTATCATTCAAGGCAAGAACCTTTATCATTAGTAGCACTGGGAACAAACATCCATCATGTAGGTTTTATTGTCTGCAAGGGCTGCTTTTATGTGCTTAGTTTTAGAGCTCTCTTTAAAACAATTTGACTTGCATTGCAAAGAGGGAAAAAGCATTACTTTTCCTATTAGATGACAAGAGCTATATTTTGAAATCTGGGATCTAGACTATACCACTCATAGGTTTCACTGATAAACTTCTGAAAGCAATGAGTACCTGAGAGTGAGAGTAGAAGTGACTACAAAGCAAAGAGCAATAACAATTTGGATTGTTGGCTTGATTACACTTGGAATACACGTAGTTCCCTGAATACCGTAGGGAAATATATAAATCTTGGACCTCTGCCCTTCTCACTGGAATACACTCAGATAATAAAACCCATTTTCTTATATAGAGTATTTTTTTCATTCTATATATTAAATGAGTCTTTCTGATAAAGATGACAGCGCACTTTTACTCCTAAGCCTAGGAGCATACTCCTCCTAAGCATTTACTCCACATTCAAATCACTATTCCAAAAACTGTTGATTGGGACCATGAGAATCAGTTTCCTATTAGCTGCTGCTTGTCTCTTCTAGCATGGCAATCCATTTTATGAAATTCCTGAAAAAAAACATCCCATAGGAAATACCACCTTCAAAAGATGAAAGCACACTTTGAATGTAAATAATGATCCTAAGTTACTGCTGCTGTCTGTGCTCTACTTGGTCCTGCCAAAAGGTTCCATCAGGTTGTATTGTTATTATAACCTTTTACTTTTTCTATAAAAAGTTTCCAACTCAGATATTTAACAGTATAAATGAAGAAAGAAAACATAGCTTCAAGGCCTTAAAAATGTTAAATCCTTATTTAAATGGAACAGCTTTCACCTGATTCTCCATTAAGGTCCTTATGGAACAGCCTATAGGATGCAATAGATACTCTAAAAAATGTCCTCACATGACAGACTATTTATTCCAAAAGACTGGTTTATTTGGTGATCTCCTTTTTCCTTTCTTGAGTAGCTCAGTGCATCTCTCAATCTTGGCACTGCCAGAAAAAGACAATGTTTTAGAGTGTTTGCGGAAGGGCCTGACTGACTTGGCTCAATCAGCAGCACAGGTGGAACCTAATTTCAAGCAATACAGTGGCCTCATATAACACAGAAGCCACAATATAATTTTATGGGAATAAAAGTTCCAATGAGGCACTCCTGTGAACAGTTCTTTCCTATAATTTTAAATGCTTTTAAAAAATATGCTCCACCATTCATATTAACTTTATTGACATTTGCTGTAGCTATAAATGAAACAGTTAAAGAGCTGGAGGCGTTCCGAAATAATTGTCATCTCAAAAGATTATGGTAAAGCTTGTGAAACTGTTCCCTTCAGCGATGTCAAGACCTGATTCTGAGACAATGAAGTGTATCTTGTCCTATGCAAAGTGGGGAATAATTTCTGTGGAAAATGCTTTGAGAGATCTGTGTCATGATGGGTGGAATATGATTCAATAATTTAGTAGTTGTGTGGAGGTAAAATATATGAAAGGAAATGGGAAGAGCAGGTAGAAATTGTTACTAATCTTTTGCACATTTCATTTAAAACAAAAGTCAGATCTTCACCCAGGTGAAAAGTCCATGCTGATGCAGCTAGGAGGAGGTTAGCCAATGTATGGTCATACTATATCAGAGCTTGCTAAGGAATAATTCACATGATAAAAATGGCTTTAGCAGGTCAGAATTACTATATTTTATTCTCAGCTACAAACACCTCACTTCACTTATTCTAAAAGGAGTCAGAGTAGTGACATCATGTAATGTTTTTGTCTCATGTATATTATTTTGATATAAAGCAGCCCACTCCCAGGCCAGGGAGACAGTCTGAGCTGCCACACTTCTCCATTCTCCATCAGACTGTCTGGATTAGACTGTGAAGAGTGACTCTAAACTCCCTGAATTTTTACAAAATTTGTGTTTGTGGGCCAGCAAGGTGGTAGACCAATGCTGTTAATAAAGAAGCTGCAGTATTACACACACAGCAGCATATATAGCTCACAACCTGAGATCACCATAAAAAGAAGCTCTCCAATCATGACAATAAGATCCACCCATAAGGTAAGTCAAAAATGTCAAAATGTATGTGTGGCTTCTAATATATTATTTGTCATATATTAATATTACAGGGCAGTTGGCTTTTCTATTCAGGCCTTTTACAATTTTTCAGATATACTATAATAGTTATCCCTTTTATCTCCTCA
>VWZV01011695.1:232359-312712 GCA_013397155.1 Irena cyanogastra
TGCAACATTTTCTGAATGTAAATTTGTAAATGATGGAATTGAATTTTTTCCTCATGATCTTTCAAGAGTTTTCAGCAATGACAATTCACACAATCATTGTCTGACATCTCTAGGTTTAAGACAAAGGATCGAATGGAAAGAAGCTTTCTTTAAATGCATATTACTAAGCAACAGGGCTTGAATAAAAAAAAATTCTTTATGAAAACACCTACATATATACATAGGTTACAGCACATGTAGTAAAAAGATTGAAAGATTGCCAGCTATCAATATAAGAGAAAATTAGCTCCTAAAGGGTCCAATAGTTCTGTCTGCCCTTGCCAAAATTTAGTTATGACAAAATTAATCAAATTAAATTTAAAAAAAAAGGTCCCTGTATAACTAGGAAAAAACCCCATGATATCCATGACATCCAAAATTCTCATACTGGCAACAACAAGGATGCTTAGAGTTTATGCTACAAGTATGCTAAAAAGATAATACAAGAGACATAATTTACTCATTTCAGAAACCTAAGTGAATGAATCTCTACTTCAGATATAAGACTCCGTGCATAGAATTATAGAATGAAACAACATAAACACACTGCTCCTGGGTGCATAAATGCAGAACCTGGGTACAGGTCCTGTACCAGCAGTAATATAACCTCATTCCTGATTACCCTTTCCCATCTCCAGAAAAGTGGTTTGGTATTTTCTAGTGAAATGTAAGTAGGTTATTAAAGCTTGTACCCATGGTGCTGTATCTGACTAAACTTAATGCATCTTCTCTGCTCCATTGTCTTTCCAATGCAATATGGTGCCCAGTATAATATTTTTTCATTTAGACACAGAAATATTTATTTACAGTACTGCAGATCCCTGTCTCCCAATTCTTTCTCTCTATTTTTTTAAAGTTTTTTACCCCAAATCTCTTTTTTTCATACCTAGTGTTAAAAGTCTTATACAATAAAAGAACTATAATCCAGTGGAACTAGTTACACTATCTGTAAAAGTCTGGTTTCACTGCACATTTGTTGACACTGCTTATCTCTTACAGGATCAGATTTTCCATAGAATATTTTCCTACTTTACAGTTTGTTTCACTGTTATTCCTATTTCTTTTCATGTATGAAAAGCCCACATAAAAAATTATGCATAAGGAGGAGAGAGGAGTGACTTTCTGAAAGATTGGTGGTTGTTCATGTCTCAGATTTATACTCAACAGAACAGTGCCTTTACCATCAAACATCTGCACTACCCTTGAGTAAATCACCTGCTGTGTGTTGGTATACTTGGAATGCTTACTATGTTGCTATTAATTTAATTAATGAAAGAGCCAAGCACATTTTAGGATCAGGCCTTGGGGGTATTTCTGAATTTTCCATGCAAAATAGACTCTCTGTGTTCTGTGGTCATTATTCCTACCCATTGTCCTCAGTGTAGTCTCTCCCCTTTGTGACCGGGCAATCTTCTTGTGCCAGACGTGAAGAGATTTCAGAAGAGCAATTGTTCACATGCCCCTATGGATATTACACTGCATTATACATCACCCTCTAATTTAAACTTAGCCCACTGATATTTTTCCCTCATGTAATCTCTATAAACATTTGGTCTGTACTTAACTGAGCTGTTGTCGCTAAAATTGCTGTTGCTGCTGAGCTAGCATTGCTGTTTGCTCTCACATAAATATGTTCTCCATTGCAGCTTCTCACTGAGACTATGTCTAGTTTTGATTTTTTGTAGCTTTCGTATCTTCTTTGAAATATTTTGACTTTTTAAAAAATTTGGTGGATGTTCATCTACTCCACCACTTTCCCAGACTTTCAAAACTCCACTGCCTTTTCCATTCCCTTACAGACATACAAACTGGCTATTGGTTTGTGGTTTTTGTGGTAGACAAAAGCTACTTAAAACTATGGATGAAATTTTTACTTCTATTCAATAATAAACAGTGATTTTTATCTTTGATTGGCACACCATACTAAATGTCATCCTTCTCTAAAATAACATTAGGTCAGGAACAAAATCCGTTCATGTGTACTTGGATTTCTTGAGTTGATCTACATGCAAAATGAGTGATTTCTGCTTCCTTGAAAGATATGTGCCCCAATGGTTCATTCCTGAAGTCAAGCTTTAGTAGACACTGGGTTACTTCAGAATTTTTGAAAGAAGACAGTCTCATGCTTTAGAATTTTTATTTGGATACTGCAATAAGTTAGGTACTGTGTCTCTTAATTTATCTTTAGATTTTATCTCATTTTTCATTATAAGAAAAAAGAATATTGGTATTTCATTTCCTTCTGCTTTTCATTTCATTTTCCATTTGAACTAAAATTATTAAGAAGTTCTGACAGAGAATAAGAATAGGTCAATGGCTTAAATGTTAAGGTAAGATAGATGGTAGCTCCTAATAATAGTGCTGGGAGAAAGCTGGGAAAATCACCTTAGAAAAAAAGTTTCTTAACAGTAAATTTTTATCATTCCCTCTAGCAGACTTGCTAATGAACTAAACCACAGCTGGAGCACAAAGCATAAGGCTAACCTCTGGCATTTACTATTTTTGGCTGCTTAAATCTAAATAAGTTCTATCTCATTAATATGTGGGAAATTTTCCCTTCTGCAAATAGGTTTTACCAAAGAACCCTACAAAGGAAAAACACATGAATGTGTCTCTATTTCCCTTGGCTTTAACTTTCAAGCAAAGCTAACAGATTAAGTAGCCACAGAAACTTCCCTGCCTCTGGGTTTTGTTTGCGCATAACAGAAGAGACAAACTTATACTGAAGGCAGAAATTTTGGGTAAGATGTAAAATGCCCTGGGATGGTAACATTGGTGAATATCAGGCTGAAATTCTTTAGAACAACTGTGCTGAAAAAAATGATTTTACCCCCCACTGGCCTCAACTTTGTCTCACCCACATCAGAGGATCCAAATCAAAATGGTAGCAACTGAACCCTCTGCTGGGTCTTCTGACAATAATTTCATGCAGAGAAAATAAACTTCTGCAATAGCCCTCTTCATTTTTTTTCCATGATATCTGTCTATGGGATGTGCCATTGCCTTTTAACTTTGCAGTGACAAACAGGAAAATCTTTTTGTATTTTTGTTGCAAGAACAGAAATAATGAATATTTATAACAGATTGGGTCTACAGGGCATAAATTGCCATTTGGTTAAACTGTACCTAAATGCATTCAGGTTCTTTTTTTAATTACTTCTTGTTTAAAATAATCAATTTAAAATAAGTGAATTTATTACTTTCCCTTAGTCTTGATACTTATGCCAAGGACTTGTTTTATTACATAAAGTATATCTAGATACTTATGCTTTTACTTTTAGTAGAGTAGTTGCTTGGAGATCACTCTTAACTTAAAGCATAACTCTATTCAAATTTAGTAAGAGTTAAATTCTAACTATCACAGGAACAAAACTCTTGCACAAGTCTATTCATGGAAAAATTGTGCATACTGCATGCTTTCTCTGAACCCTGGCTACAGCCAAAATTGTTGTTTTTCTTCTGATACATAATAAATTTTCATCTTTTTTGTTAGAGAATGAAGATTACTCTATTACAAATGCTTAGCATTAACAAATTTAAAGCAGAACTTAGGGTATGTGTAAAAGAATTTTGATATTTTTAGAGAAATATTAAAATGGTATCGAGTTATGACAAAGAGATTTTGAAGGTGCACTCACTGTTTTTTGAATTTAAATACCAATCTTGTGTGTGGCATATGGGCTTGCTTTTTATGTGAATTTCCCAGTAGTAGAAATGGAAAAATTTTGTAAATACTGGCAAATATGACAACACATCCAGCTGATGTGGAGAACAAAGGCGATTGCTGTTGCATTTTTACACTATAGAGAATAAGTTGCAACAAAATAAAAGAATTTATTCAAAATCTAGATTTTAAAAAAATGTCATTTGTTGAGGTCTGCTAAAGGAAAACAGAAACCTTGACTGGAAGACAATGAAAATGAGTGAGTCTCTGTGTCTTGTAAAAAGTAAACACATCGGCTATAGAATTGAAAACTCTTAGAGTCCAATTAGAACTCAAATAAGAACATCCAATACAATGACATTAAATGAGAATGTTTGAGATTTGATATTCAAAAATATTAATCCAGTACACATTGTTTCAGAAATCCTGAAAAACTATTTTTAATTAGAAAGTAAAATAAAAAATTATTTTCCTGACATTTTGCTTAGTGAAAATAATGTTAACAGTTAAACAAAAATGCCTTTTTAAGGATGACTTGTGAAGGAATGCATAGTAGTTGTTCAAGTCCTCGCTGGTCTACACAAAGAAATGCTCATGGAATTAAGAATTGATCCTTTTGGACCTGATAAATAACTGCTCACATTTTGAAGTGTCAGCTTGTAGTTACTTCCCATGCAAAACATAACTTTAAAAATTCAGAGAAACCTAAGTTGACAGCATAGACTGAAAGCAAATTATTACCTCAGTATAAATTTAAAAAGATTTCCTGCTCTTGCACTAATAACATCATTATTCCGAAATGACATTTAAGAGTTATAAATCCCTTATCTATGTTTTTATGTTCAAAATCTTATTTCAACTCTACTAACTTCCATGAAGGCATAGAGACTTCACAGATATGAAAAAATACATCAGCCAAACATCTATTTACTGGAGGGTGGAGGGGCCTTTATTTTCTTTCTTTTTTTTTTCTTTCTGGAGTTTAGCCTTATAAGAAGACATAGTAGATTGTTGTGAGATGCCTTGCTCTTCCAGGAAAAAAATAAGCCAAGGGATATTTGATACTAATACCTTAGTATCACTGCTTCCAACCATCTTAGAGCCTCTCAAAGAGATTTAGCTTCTGGGATCACAGAAAATTAAATTATAACTTGACATTATGTAACAAGTTTTTACACCTTCTAAAGAGGTGAACTAAAAGATATCATCCTACTTGCTTTAAACATGACAAAACAAATTAGTCTTTCTCACAAATCTATTAATTTTTGGTACTTGGCGTAATAATTTTTACTTGACTGAAGTATATACAATGATATTTGAAATTTTTTTTTCTTTGGTTTCTCACTTCTTAGTTTGAAATAAGGAGAAATATTCAGGACAAAGAGTGGCTGTTAAATTGGGACATTAGGTATAGAACTCTATATTCAAGATAATGTCAGAAGTTCTTTCCAGTTTGAAGATGAATACAAAAGTGGCAGTTTGATATATTGCAAGTTTCACTGCTATAATTGCATTGCTGAGATAGAAAAGACACCTTACTTGACCTAGAAATGAGTGGTATAGGGAGTGACAGTGGGTGTCTCAGCAGTCTCCATGGTGGCTTGGCCTTCAGCTACATTCTGGTGGTCCCTGAGATGTTGGCTGCCTAAAAGCTTTATTTCCTTTGCATAAGACAAAATTGAGAGAAGAGATTGAGTATGTTTTTGATCTCAGGAGTCTGTGAATGAGTCACTAAATCTCTTTCTCAAGACAAAGAGAAGGAGGACTGAAGAAGCAAAAGATCATGTGGAAAGAGTGCAACAAAAAGGATGAGGGGGGAAAAAAGACCAAAAAAAAATTAAGAAAAGCTAAAAGAAAGCAAAATGATTATTTGATGAAAAAGAGTAAAAGACAATTAGATAATAAAGGAAATATCATGTGATTAGTGTTACGGAAGAGATGATCCATTGACTAAGGAGTCAACTGCAAGATGTTGGTAAGTTTCAAAGATGGTGAAGAAGAACAAGCAAGGAATGTAATTCAGATTCTACACTGCATGATCTATAGGCATCTACTGAACGTAGCTAATGTAGACTATTTCCAGATCCTTTATTAATAAAAACTGATAATCTAGAGGGGACAGAAATATGCAAGATAAAGGTTATTAAGGTGTAGCACAGAAGCTGAGGAAGGGATTGGCAGCCCCTGCACGTGCTGGGATACAGGCCCAGGGTAGTGAGGAATGCAGACCAGAGCATCACCTCACCAGAGCAAGACCCGACCTTCCCCTTCCCCTCACACACACCTGAAATGCTTCAAGCCAGCAACTTCCTCCAGTCTCTCACACCTTCTGAAGCAGGTTGAAGAGTGGTGTGGAGACAAGCAACTCAACAAGATTTGAAGTAAAATAAGGTTATATCTTACAATAATAACAAGATAATGCAGGAAGTTCATTTTACTCTTATCCTATGTTTCTGTGCCAAGACCATTTTATATTCTTTTTCTTAAAAACGTATTCTTTACAAGTAAATAATTAACTTAATTCACACCATGCCCAAAATATCTACCTTTTTTTTAAAATATGGACCAAATCCTAGCCCTATGTCTTTATTTCTGTGATATATCTGTTGTCTCTTTCAAATTAAAATTCAATATTCAATGAAGTTACTCGTTAAAATAAAAGAGGTGGCAAAGAAAGATGTGACACACTCTAGAGCTACTGGAGCTATTAACACACTCTTCTGTCTTCTACCATAAAATCTGAAGATAAGAGAAATCACAAGGCCTTGTGGAAACTGATTAGACTTCTTTGGATTCTATCTTAAAACCATGTAGAAAAACTTTAGAGGCTATATACAAAACCACTATGTTTTTTGTGATGTTGCCAGGTGAATTTTTTGTGCTATCTATATTTATTGCAGTCTTTCACTGCATGCAGAAACAGCTAATGCACATTTACTGGCATATCTGTGGAAAAAGTTCCTTATTATATTGCTTACTTATTTAAATGTCTAGTGACAACACAAGATAATATCAAGATTAACAATCTACTGATTAATACCAGAGAGCACATTTGCAATCAAATGGTCTATATCAATGAGGCATATGGAGAACATTTTGTACATGAGTTCAGCAGTTCATGGAGTGGTGCCATTACTTACATAAAAGCACCCATTATTCACCTCATGAGCCCGGTGTTAGTGCTTCAGAAAGCTTAATCTTATATAAAACACCATTTCTCATGTTTTGAAAGAGATGCTTTTTAAATGGTTTAGAATATCCACATTGGCAGTCACATTTGACCACCCTATGAACCAGAGTGCAATACAATGCAGTATTTGCTCCATGATTACAGGCAGAGAACTACAGAAAAAGGTCAATGGACATTTTGCTTATTATTCAGATGAAGAAATGAACAACTGCTGTGTTGGTTTGGAAATGAAAATCACTTTTAACAGTACAATGCAGCAGAGGTTCTGCTGCTTCTGCACTTCTGATTTTATCTTTGGGGACAAGTATTTCTTACTGTCTTTAGGCACAATTTGTGAAACATATTGCTTTGAAAAGCAATCTAATTGATTTTTTTTTAATAAACAGAGATGGTTCTATTCTTTTTATTTTAATATGCAAGGTTTTGAAAGTTGATATTTATTTTCAAATTATTAACTGGATAATATATTTCGCTTTAATCTCACACTGCTCCCTTGTAATGCTTCATAGAACGCAGATTTTAGGAAAATAATTATTTAAAAAGAGGAAATAACTTCAGGCATAAAGCATGCAAATGCTGTGCTATTCTATCTGCATCCTTAACCTCAGTTGCTGCAACTGGTTCTGTTCTGTATGTGTGAGAAATAGATTATTATGAAGCCTGTTAACAAAAAAATTGCCTGTGTATACATGAACAAGCATGTACTAAACCAGCAAACATGTCTATAGCAGCGAGGAATATAGGTCATTGTTCCTGAGGTTTACACAACTCACTGCTCCTGTGCCAGCTTTGTGCCTGCAGATCTTCTCAAGGATCTGTGCAGAAACCCTCTCCCTAAAATCCTTGCCATGTGCTCCCCCTGTTCCAGGGATATGTGGATATGAAGGATTCAGGGTATAGCCCCATGTGCCTTAGATGCGTTACCTTGACTCATGCCGTGGAGAAAGAACCCCAAGACAGCCTGCAGAGACAGAGAAAAGTAAAAATTAGAGAAATAGGTTTGCTGAGACAGGTTCATTAATAAAGCAGGAGGAAAAACAACAGCAAGGAATAGTTAAAAGCCCAAAAGAGAAACAGGGAAGCTAATTAGTTTTGCTGGGGGTCATTGGGTTGAGTGGTCAAAGCTGTCAGTTGATGGGAGACAGCAGCTCAGCAACATCCAGGCCCTGTCATGTGTAGGTGCTGAGGCTAACACTGCTGCCCGGGAGGCCACCTGTCTGGCAACTGTGTGCTGTGGCATATGGCCTTGGTGTGCTGTATCAGGAAAGATGAGCATGACAATGCTCGGCCAAACAGCTCCCTAAAACTTCTTTATACTTTAAAGTTGTGTATACGCAACTTTGCAGAGTCTCTGTGCTCCTGACTAAAGATGTCTGGACAGGGTCCCAAATGGGGGGCTGTAACATCAGGAAGAATTCTTTGTGCTTCATCATGGAGGCTACACAGCAACACCTGGTAAGACTCAACTCCACAGAACACATGGCTTACTATCGGTCAAGCAAGGATCTCAGTCAAAGAAAATTGAGAGACCTTTTCTCATCATGCCTTATTAAAGTGCAGATTTAAAAGGACAATAGGCACTATTATATTCATGACTCAGCTGGTGCCACTCTGCAGCTTTCGGGTTAACCATTCACACTCTTCTTTGCCTGAGCTCAGCTATAAGAACACCACAAACCTTATGTTTCAAATGTCATGAGCAATGGCTTTCAACACTGAGCATGCAAAACTGTTTCTTGTTTAGAAGTAGAGGGTGACTGTAGAAAAATGTAATTTTGGTTAGAACACTGACAGTAAATGCTGGGACTGTCTACAGAAGCTTTAAACTAAGCAAAATGAAAGACACACAGATTTTTGAGCAATAATGTTTGAACATTGGACATATTTTTGAAAGATAGAGAAATGGGGATAGGTAAAGAAATTATTGTAGTAGGATAAACTGGTAACTGGATGTGGTATTACAGTAAAGGTTTGAGAGCCTAGACTAATTCTAACTGAAATTTTGCCTTTTTTATTACCAAATGCTGTAGCCTTCTTTAAAGCAGCAAACATAACATAGTTTAATGTATATACACTTTTGTGAATTGATGTTGGCCTGTACATTTGGCATCTATTTCTTTCCCTTGTTTCATTAATGATGAAGTTTCTCCTTCTTTGTAATTATCATTAGTAATTGATTGCACATCTTGAAGAAGAATACTTGTGTTTTGGTTTTGGGGGTTTTTGGACACTGAGTGGGGCTGGAGGCTTTATTTTTTGCCTATTTGACCAGTGCAATTGCAACACTCACAAATCTGCCTTGTTAACACAACAAATTATCTACTTCATATTTGAATATGTCAATTTCCAACTTAATCTCAAGATCCTTTCACTATAATTATATATATATGTCTTTGTGAACATATCTAATTAATATAAAGTGTCATAGTAAGTAAAACCTGCTTCCACTGGTGTGTCTTCTCGCTGGTGGCATGATGCATCCTCTGCTGCCTTTTTTACCTATGTAATATACCTCATCATAAAGAAAAAGAATAAAAAATACAGTACTCAGTTATGTGCTTGAAGAGGTGTTTTATTCCTTAACTTTCACACAGACCAAATAAACAGAGTACTGGAGCTCTTCATCTGCAACATATCAGCATTATAAATTTTTTTCTGTGATTAATAAATAGTGATTTTCTGACCAAACTTGTCACTTAGAAATAAATATTGATTTGTCCAGGTAAAATGACTAAGACAAAGTGATGACAAGATGTAAAATCCTTATGATTAAAGCTGCTTTCTACAGCTAGAGCTAAAACATTCCAGATTACGCCACACAACCTGGTTAATGATTAGGATTTGGTCAAGGCACAACAAATCTGGTTCTTTCAAGGCAAAAATCTGAATACAGGTGTAGAAGAAGTCCATATTCTGTTCATATCATAGCAAAGAATACACTTTTTTTCTTAATATGTAGTTGCTCTCAAAGGCCAGAGCAACATGCCTTTGGAATCACAAGTCAAACTTTTTTAAAAAAATTTCATTTTCCCCTGAGATATAAGATATCAAAAACTACAGGATATGCTGAGCTGGAAAGGACCAACAAGGACCCCTGAGTCCAAATCCTTACCCTGCACAGCGCCATCCGCAAGAGTCACAACATGTTTATGAAAATGTTGTCCAAATACTTGAACTCTGTCAGGATTGATGCTGTGGCAACTTCCCTGGAGAGCCTGTTCCGGTGTCCAAACACCTTCTGGGTGAAGAAACTTTCTCTGATATCCAACCTAAACCTCCTTCCCTGATACCGGTTCAGGCCATTCCCTCAGGCCCTGTCTCTGGTCAGCACAGCGATGGTGTTGGCCCCTCCCCTTCCCCTCAGGAGGAAGTTGTAACTGCGATGAGTCTCCTCTTCTGTGGAGCTGGGAATCTGTGTCTGTGAGAGATTCTAGCAGCAGGCCTGCTAACTGCTTCCCAAGAGAAAGGCTTTTCACTTTCCCAGGAAATTATATAAACAAATCTTTGTAAGTAAGTTCCCTCTCGAAACAACAGGTGGTGCTTTCCTTGCACTATTTTTCATAAACACCTTCCACATTGTTTCTTTCTCTTAACCTATGGTAATTAATAGAGGGATGTCATTGCTGTTAACCAATCAACTTGCGGTAGAAGCAAAAGAGTCTATGCAGACTAGTGGGAATTTAATAAAAAATAGCCTTCTGTGCCTTCTGATGAATTGGAGTCTTTGTGTCTTTGTTCAATCAAACAGCGACACTCTTCTCCAGTTTGAGCAGACAGAGTGCCCTCAGCCGCTCATCGCGCACCTTCCCCTCAGGCCTTCCACCATCCTCGTGGCCCTCCTTTGGACACTCTCCAACAGCTTAATGTCTTTTTTGTATTCTGCTGCCCAAAACTGCCCCCAGCACTCGAGCTGAGGCCGCCCCAGTGTAGAGCAGAGCAGGACAATCTCCTCCCTTGCCCTGCTGGCCATGCTGTGCCTGATGCACCCCAGGACAGGGCTGGCCCTCCTGGCTGCCAGGGCACTGCTGACTCATGTTCAACTTGCCATCAAACAGGACCACCAGGCCCTTTCCATGGTACTGACTTCCTGCATCTCATTCCTGAGTTTGTCTGTACATCCAGGATTTCCCCATCCCAGGTGCAGAATCCAGCACTTTCCTTTGTTGAGCTGCATTTGGTTGGTGATTGCCCAGTCCTCTTATTTGTCAAGGTCTCTCTGCAGGGCCTCTCCCAGTTTTTGTAATGTCTGTAAACTTGATCTGTATCCCTTCCAGTTCTGCATCAAGTAATTTATGAAGATGTTGAAGAGCGCGGGCCTAAGATGGAATCCTGCAGAACTCGCTAGTGACACACAAATACATACATTATATACATATATATTATATATATATATATATATATGGTCGGGTCTATTGCTTTGCTGAGATAAAGATTTTTCTTCAGAATTATATGAAAAATGCATGAAAGAAACAAAAATACAGTAGTCGTTTCCTTCTTTTGATTATGTTTTCAATTTTAAAGTTCTGCATTTGGTTTTCTATCTTTATAAGGACTCTGGAAATAGTGGGTCCTCGTTCTTAATTTTTTCTTTTATTCCCTTTCATATTGGTATAATTTTAGGTCAGAATATCCCAATTCATGATTTTGTCCTAAAAATACTTTGAAGACTGTGAGTGTCTGAGTTTTTATTGTATGTTTTACAATGAAATAAAATTTCTATTTATATTTGGAAAGCTGTTGTGGATTTGGCTTTTTAAAGCAGAATTTAGAAGATCTATTTCCCGTGTTGCTTTTACTTGCTTGGGATGCAAAACTCCCTGGAACTCTGAGAGCAGCACTTCATAAATGGAATTTACTATTATTGCTGTTTTTTTCACAGTAAAAGCTATTGTTAGCGACACCTGAATTGCAGCCTTAAAGCTCCCTGTCCAATATTATAATGTTCTAATCTTCTGTTTGGGCTCAAAAGATCTTATGCTTAGGTTAAGCTAAAAAAAATTTTGGTTGACTGGTTGACTGAAGCTTTTTTCCACTTTTTTTAGTGAGAAAAACATATTTTGTAAGAATCTGTGTACAAACAAAACAGCATCTATTTACAAAGCAGGATGTATTTTAAAACACTCATTTTCATTAGAACCCAAAAAAAAGGAAGAAGTTGAAACATGAAGGTCAGAAGGTTTGCTGCTGTAAATATTGTATTTCATTCATTTAAATGAAGGTTTGCCTGTTCATAAATATTTGTCTTCAAATGTATCCTACTGGTATGTCTCAATGAGGAGTTATCATTCACAATGTGCTGATCTTAGTGGCGAGTGGGAGTCAGTGCACATGTGTAATCGTGATAGATGTCACTTGAAACTTAAGTCGTCTTTTTCATGACTTAAGTAATTAAACTTTTGAGAAGTTTGCTAGATGTCTCATTGCAACTAAAGGATTATTTCAAACTGGAATTTTTAAAAGGGTACTTTGTTCTCATTTCATTATTACTTAATACTAGAGAGCAAGAAATTCAAAGCTTTCATTGTAATATGAATTCTATGCAAAACCATTTAGTGCATTAGTACCTAACCTTTAAATGAATTGATTATTTCTTAATGAAGTAGCATTATTATTTTATGGCTGAGATTATCTGGCAGACTGTGTTAACTTTGTGAGTCCTATGTGATTTACTGTGTTCCAATGGTGTATTGCTATAGGCTGCCTGAATAGTTAAAAGGAGTTTATGAAGACTGTTAGAAGTGAAAGACAGGGTAACAAGTTGACACAAGTGCGCCTTAAGTGTCCTATTTCATAAAATTTCAGAACAGGTGGAAAAACCTTTCAGGGAGAAATCAGTTTACTGCCTATATTCAGTGTAGGAGCTTTGGTGTAACACAGGAAATGTTTTCCTTCTTGATAAAATAATTATTTAAAAATAATCCAGTTCACTTAAATAATTTGATACGTTCTTCTAATACAAAAAAAAGAAAAAAAAAAAGTAGGAAAGAGTAAATTAATATTGCTTGGAAGAAAGTGATACAGATCCTGTTTCTTTCTCTTCCTGCCTGGTTAGGGCATTCATCTTGGTTGATGGAGGCACAAAATCAATTTCTCTGCTGCTTGAAAGGTATTAATCCCATATTGTAACTAGGACTCCTTCTTACAACCCTATGATGTATATTGGGGTGGTTACACTCAGTATCTTCCCTTGACTGTGACCCTGTAAGTGTTGGATATGCATCAAGACCAGCTCTGGAAGCTGATGGCTTTAACAGTATTTCATTCATTCTCCCAAGTATGACAGACTTTGTCTTCTGAGCCCAGTGTCCTGTATTAACTGCAGATACTGAACAAATGCTGCCTATTAAATATCTTTCAGATAGATGTTTGGATTTGAGACATGAAAATCTTATTTAGAATTTCAATTAAATATGCTCCACAATTAAGTTGTTTTCTCTCTCAGCCATGGAATATTTAAGTATAAAAGCATCACCAGGTGAAACTGAAACTAGCTTACCCCAGAGTTTTGTGTTATAAGGTACTTAGCATACTCTGGAGGTACAGAAAATCTATTAAGTCATTTGGGTCATGCACCATGGGGTGTAGGCACAGAGGGATATATAGAACACAGTGTCTGGAATATATCAGAGAATGGCTCTCATCAGCATCACCATATGCATCCTTCTGTTCTACTAATGGTCTTTAGGGGAGTTTTTGTAATTTTTTGTAACTCTTTGTAATTTTTTCCCCCCAAATATTTTCAACATAGAAATAAAGCTATTGTTTCCTATCACAAAAATATTTAATCCTGTCTACAGTTATTTTCTTTTGCTTTAGAAGTTGTACGTATATCAATATATCTCATCTTGTATATGTGCAAAATATATGTATATATGCCTATATATTTACATAAACACCTATATGTATAAATTCAGATTTTCTTTTTCTCATTTTTAGGACCACGATACATGGCATTTGCTTTTTCTGTTTGCTGTGACTGATACCTTTAAATAAGAAATGCCTGGATTAGGGGTAAGTCCCTCAATAAAAGGGAAAATTTTTAGTCATTTGTCCCATTCCCTGCCCTGGCACACTGTTGGTGCTGGCTGAATTTGCTGGGAAGGGAAGTTTCCCCAGGGCAGGATGTGTTTCACAGGGGAGAGTGGGCATTGTAAACACTGAGAAATGATGAGACGAGTAAAGGGTGGCACAAAGGCAACTCTGGGACATGATGTGGGGAAAAAAGTGATATTCCTGGGAGCAGATAACATGGTGTGGAGCTGTATGTGAATTAGGTGGTCACAGTGCAGGAAGTCCCTGAAGGGCCTCCAGGCTGAGGGAAAACCTAGAAGAGGCTGCCCTTTAGAGTGCATGTTTAGGATGCCTTTCATTCTGTCTCTCTTAATTACTCACAAGTTGCTCTCTTTTAAAAGATGTTTTTAACACTGTTTGGTTTTGCTCAAGTAAAAGCAGGATTTTGATCTCAAAAGTCCTGGTAGCTTTTTGGAGGTGGCAGGCTGCACTATTAGATCCATTAAAAGCAGTGGCAAGATAATGTGTCATCGTAAGGGAGTAAGAAAGTGCTTATTATCTGCTGCATCCCAGTTTTATTAGTCTCAAGGCTATATTAAAGAACACACAAGGAGCCATGCACAATCCAAACACCTTTACTGTTTCTAGAGAGAAGGAACATGGTGGGCTGAGAGGCTGCTGGAAGAGTGAAGTGATAATCGCTTTGGGATGACTCTGTCAAAGTGGAAGCTGGCTAAGCAGCATAAAAAGGTCTAAATAATACAGGTGCATCAGCAATCCGCCCTCTTTATCTTGAATGTTTGATACCTTTGAGGAATCCACAGAACATGCTGTGTTTGGCAAAAACTCTGTTAGTTGCTTCAGTCGACTTTTGCCACAGTCTTCCAGCAGGAAGCCCTTTAAGGGAAGGAAACCTTAAGCCTCCTACATTAATTCACATGTGTACCCAAGTGTAACTCAGGCCTTTGTCTGAGCAGCATTACTGCAGACTACTCTATTGAAGGTCCCACATTGGAGTGGGTGCTCTCAGTGACACCCAGCAAAGAAGGGGTCCTGAAAGAAGTTTTATAGCTTGGTAACCAGAACAATAACTTTCCCAAATACTTTCTGCTAATGGAGAGTCCAAATTGTCACACCTGCTTGATATTTTTTTCCAGTGTATTCTGTGGATATCACCAGTGCTTTCAGAAATGTGGGAATTGAAGAGGACCCTAGTCCTGAGCAGAAATCCAAGTGCTTTTACACAGGGCAGGTGACATGCGGCCAAGAGGAAGAGAAAGGGAGGGCTCTGTCATGGGAAAGAGGAGAAAGGTTGTCTAACTCCTCACTTAAACTAAATCACAAAAGACAGGTCACAAGGATACAGACTGAACATAATCAGTTCTCACAGATCTACAAAGGCATGTAAGCTTCTGGGGAAAAGGGTCTCTGGAATTATTACTTTAAATATCAATCAGCAGTATATTTAGAACCTGTGATCAAAGTCAGTCCCCAAGGTTTGGTAAGCATCTGTCTGACACATCATCCAAAGTGTTTTAATTACAAATCAGAAATCTTGTTCCTCCTGAGGGATAATGGGGAAGACTAGATGCAGGTTGCATGTGGAAATAAATCTGAAAAGTCAACGGGAACCCTTGCAGATGGGTAATGGAATCCTGGTCCTTTGCTTCAGGAGGAAAGGCTGGTGAAAACTCAGGTCCCAACACCCTTCAGGTTGTGCTAGACTTCAGGGTTCCCCCATTCCTTCCCTCCTGGGAGATGCTGCCTCAGCAGAGCTGGAGTTCACAGCCTGGTAGGTATGCAGGATGGCCAAAGAGCTGCAGTCCTGCAGCAGCCTATGGCATGCAAGGGAAAGCATTCTCCAGTTGTTTGCCCAAGGAAGCTTCCTCAGCATAACACCTAGGCACTGCACTGGTGCTTCCTGCTGCCAGCCTGCAGAGCCATAACACTGCCTGCAGCTGTGGATCTGTGGCTCACCCACAGGGGAAGGTGTGACACCTTTTCATCAGTGATATGTGAGTAAACTCCAATGAAATGTCAGTTTTCACAAACATTTCTTTGTGATGCATGCTGCCAACTGTTTTAACAGCTGCAGGAAAAAAAAGTCCTTTTCCAAGCTTCTGCATCTAATGTATCAACCTTCTCTAGCTGTTTTAAGATGATTCAGTGGTAGTGTTCATGTATAAATATATTTATAAAAGATTATATGGTCCAAAAGGCTAAATTTACTTTTAAAATATTAGCAGACAAAATGGGAAATACAACATCAGTTATCATAATAATATTACGTATCTTTATATTCAAATAAAGATTCTAAGTTTGTTGGAGGGTGAAAAACTACAAGGCAAAAGGAAGCTGACTGTTAATGATACAGTGGATGGGATAATGGGCACCAAAGAGGGTTCTTGGTGTGGCAGGTGATTGCAAGCAGTGAGCAATATTTCTATATTATTTGAGAGAGAAGTGGATGTGTTCTTTTCACTTGTTATGTTTGTTTTTTCCATTTGAACAGATCCTGTTGTCACTTGGCAAAGTACCCTTTCATAAGGTCAATTCCAAAACATTAGGATTGCTCCTCCTGATTTATGCTCTTATTGTTTTCTGCATAAAAAAAGCTATGGCTTCTTCCTTCCAGTTAATGTGCCAGTAGCTTAATTAATTTTGAAAGTGGAAGAGAGTGCAGGAGACAGCTGATATTAATGAGCTGTACTAACAATTTTAGGAACTGACTGGAACTATTTATTAAAAATAAAAGTAGGGGTTTTTTTATATGCTTTGGAATAACTTCAATAGGTAAATCCAGACTAAAACCAGAATTTTATATTATGTGCCTATCTGCATATAGCTACTGTATCCCAGGAAAAAAAATATGCTCTGAACCTGAGCTCTGTGTTTAATTCCATACTTTAAAAAAGTTCATAAAAGCAAAACTCCTGCCTACAAATGATTGTCCATTTTGAAAACTATCATATGACTTATAGCTAAGGGAGACACTTTCGTTACAATTTTGCAGTTTGATGCATTTACACTTCAGGGATTGCTTTGTCTGTGGATAGGTCTATTTCTTCTTCTGTTTTTATACTACTAGTCCCCGAGTGTCCCAGTTAAGTGACCATTGACTGAGGTGCCATACCTTCAAACATTGACCTAGGTACCATACATTCTTACATTTTCAAAGCATCTGTATTTTTGATTCAACAACAATAGAATGTTGTTGAGATGAGAAGAAAATGGTGTGCCAACACCAAAGATATTCATGAATCTGAAGAACAACTAATGGTAGGGGGAAAAAGAAACTGCACAAACTCACAGTATTCCAACTCACTTGAAGGGAAGCAACCCTGATATCTTCAAAATAAGGAAACTAGGGCAACTACTATGATCACACATCTAAATAGATGTCTAAATCTATCCTGATCATGACATATTTATTTCAGTCTTAATATTCAGTGAGTTGGAAAGATAGCTATCTTGTTAACTTCCATCTTGAGCTGCTGCTGTTCTTAATGAATTTATTTCTTGCATTTCCTTATGACTTTCTTCACTATTCTGGTCCATTTTGGATTAAAAGGTATTTTTTAAACTTTGGTTATAAAGATTTCCCTCAAGCTTCTTAGTTTTGGCCCAAAGAGATATTCCTCTTCTTCCTTTTTATTACACTCAGATAGACACTATGTTACTTTGCGCCTTTTTCTTCCAAAAATGTATGAACCTTGTTTATCAAGTTCCAGGAAATATTTGTTCAAGCTGACTGTGAACAGGCTTTCAAGTGTTTTCAAAGAATCTAGGAAGGGGACTACCTCCATCATTATCCTGAACGCAGTGGAAAAGGAGATATCAACATAATTCAATTTGTTTCACTGCTGTGATTCCAGAGCATTTGCAGTGTAAGCTGGAGCAGTGTCTGACCAAGTCCTTCTCCCTACGGACACGTTCACTCCTGCAGTTATAGTACAGCTCTAACAGCTGATAGAAGTGCCCCTTTCACTCTTTGACATAAAATTTTCACAGGCATCAACAAGAAGGTTGATGTATTGAGAAAGGAAGGTGCAGATGCTAAGGAATGCCTTTTGCACAGGTGAAATTGTTTATAATTTAACTTTTATACAGCAAAAGGAAAGGGATCCAAGTTCCAGGGTGGAGGCAAGGAAGAGAGACCAAACTACTCAGTCCTGACATTGTAGAGGAACCTTTAACCTTGCTTGGAATGGTGAATAAACCTCAGTGGATATGAATGAATCAAAGCTTACAAATCCCCTTTCTCTAATGCTACATATAAAGTGTTTCAATAGTTACACATATATTATAAAGTCAGATTTTACATAGAAAAATCATACCTTTCTCCATAATTCTAGAAATAAGAATATTTTTTTCTATTGGTAATTAATTCCCTTAGTGTGCACATTTACACAGGATTAATTGTAGAGTGAAAATGATATTTTTCACACTGTTCTTAGTGATTTATTTAGCATGTAATCAAATATTCAAATGTGTATTCATGTGAAGTGGTATTCCAGACGTTAGGATATATTGATATTTATTCCAACTGAATATCTCTCCATTTTGAAGAGGTGATAAAATGTTTTGCTCTTTAAATTAACAGCTAAGTAGGACTGATGTGTATCCAGATCCCATGAACAAGGTAAGTGTAATTTTCCTTTCTACAGAGAAATGGTAACTGTTATCACAAGCACTGACTATTATGAAATAGAAGTATGCTTGCCATGAATTCAGAGAAGAAGGCATCAGGGAAAGATCTTCAGCTGACAGTGTGAAAATCAATCTACAAGTAGAATTTAAAGCCTAAAACTAGGTTATAAGCAGAATTAAGCAGTTGCAGCACAGTTTCAGAAAGCTTGTGAGTGAAGTGCTTATCCACTGAGGCAAAAACTAGTGTACTTACACCATAACAAAAATGAGATAATAAAAGTAAGTGATCAACACATGGGTTTCTGTCTGCTGTAAATGTAGACTTGCACAGTAAAGCCAAAGAAAGTCTGTATTGACTCAGGCACAATATATGCAAAAGACAAGAGCAACTTTTATTTAGCAAATGAAATAGCCACAACAACCAAAATTATAGCTGGATGTCAGCAGTTATTTGGTGTGTTATACATGTCATTCAGATATCTCCTTTCCCATTCAGTAAAAAAGTTATGTTCATTTGATGACTGATGCCTCAAGGTGACTTCCAGTTAAAGAAGGAAAAAGAAATTAATTACAGGTTAAATAATCCCTGAGCACGCTAGGAGTCCTCACCATGACATTTCTCTCCTGTTTTTTGTCATCCAACCAGACAATAACAGCTGAGCAATAATAGTAGAGGTACTTAATCTTCTTTCAGTGCTGGACCAACACCTTTGCCTTGGGCTTGAAAAAGGAATTGCAAAAAAAAGAAAGAAAATCTATTGCTTGTTACTTGGAACATATCTGCTATCTTTAACATTCACAGCTAAAAATTACTACATAGTTACAACTTTAACGTCTGCAAAAAGATATCATTACCAAGATGTATTTTTTAAATTTCAGCAGATCAGAAACACAACAGTCCAAGCGCTAAATTAAGCCTGTAGGCTATCATGAGTGACTTTTACTTACCCTCACATATACTGTGACATATGATACCTGAATTAAGGTAATCAGGTTGTCTAAAAGATGTGGTCTTGCTGTGGGGAAAAAAACCAAAAAAACCATAATGTATGAAATGTATTCCAAAACTCTGATTGCCAGTATCTCTGAAATGGAAATAATGCTAGTAAGGTAGAAGAAGTCAAAATATATGAGAAATAATTTTAAATAATTTTATATAAATAATGTTGTTGCATTACTTATCACTGATATGCTAGCATTAGCACTACCATCTAAAAATGGAAATATTTCTGCACCAAATTCTTTTCTGATATAAATCTAGACTATTTCCAAGCCAGTTATAATAGAGCTAGCCCATGCTATTTAGTCCTCTGTATTGCAGTTCCAATTTTGTTAACAAATGAATGCAGTGCATTCTTTAGGAGGAAAAAAAACCAAAACCAATAACAACAGGAAGACAAAAACTATATAAACTTATGGAATGTTAAGAAAGCAGCAATATGACCTTTATTTTACAGTTGTAGTCATTCTAGTCTAGTGATTTTTGGAATTCTAATTTTTGGCAGACATTATTTTTGTAAAGATTTCTATTGATGGTGAAATTGTAAATTACTGTAACAAAGAACTCAATATTGCTATACAAAATATGGTGCATAGTTATTAGAGCATCACCTGCAGATAGCATTTTATAGTTTTAATTCCTTTTGGTTTCAAATATACCTTCTAATTTCAATATATTCTGGAGTTATGCTGAATTTTAATATGTCATTAAATTAATAATTTCCATCTATTCAAATATAATTTTGTATGACAGGACCTAGAGAAAGTTGATCTTTGCACCTTGTGGTGACTGTAAAACTGATATATCATTCACAGCACCAGCAATGCAAATCCCCATGAATGTGGAATAAGAATCAGTTTCCATCAAAATAGTTTGGGTTTTTTTCTGAAACTCAAGATATTCAAGGCATAAAAAGGCAGAAATGAATGAGTGTTGTCTGGCTTCATTTTAAAGGTCATAAAATACATTTATCATCCCTAATATCTTTTATGTTTCTGTAATTAAATTATATTTTTCATGTGTTTTTCAGACAGTCCTTGTATGAAACCCAGGGATGTATAATGAATACTATTTATAAGGGCAGAATGACAAGATTATTGGAATGAATGCTGTATGAACTCTACAGCTTAAGGGTGAGGGAATAAAATTTTCCATCAGTGATATTCATAATTATTGTAGTTTTGCTACTTTAGGAAAGAGTGAACTACTGAAATATGTTTCAGTTTCGACTCTGCACTCAGCCAAATGTATTGGCTGGGGTAAGTAGGAGTGCAATAGTTGTGTCTCCTCAGCTGGATACACTGGGCTTGGCCAGAAAATGGAGATGTCAGAATCTCTGTTATGGCACCCTCGCTCCCGGCTCTGGTCCAAACTGCAGCAGCCCAGGGACAGGAGTGACTTTTACCAAATGGCATGTGTTGTACCGGGGACTGAGTGGCCAGTCCTAGTTCCAATCCTTTCCACATCTCCTCTTACATGAGTCCCCGGAAGAGAGAAACAGTAACCTGCCTTTGTTTTTGTTGTACATTTCATAGAAGGTCCTGTAAGAGGATCATGTCACTGAGGAAGGCCCAAATATTATATAGACCATATTCTTACATCCCTAAACTAAAATCATTTGATGAAGTCTGCATCAAGAAACTAACAGTGTTCTGATTCTGTTTAATGGTTCCCTTTCTGACACACGTGAAGAAACAAAATATGTTACATCTGAAGTATAGGATTTTGATTTTACGCTACCCAAAGTTGAGTGGTGCTCTGTTTGTGGGGTAAAATTGAAAACAGTGCAATAGTCTAGCCAGCACCCCTGAATGGCAGCTACGAGGGCTCCTACATAGAGAATTTTGCAATTTTAGAAGTCACATGATTAGAATTCTTTTCCAAAGTTACTCTTCACTTGTTAAAATGTATTTGTTCTTTCAAATTCTATTATGATTTTATATGTGAATTTTCTCTCTTTGTATTTTGTATGTACTTGCTGTACTTGCAATGCCTTTTCAAGCTCTATGTTTTGCTTATGCAAGCTCAGTTCTGCATTCAGCATTTCAATAGTCCTCAGCAGCTGTTCTGGTACAAATTAATCTTTCTTGAATATATGTGACCAGCTTTATATATGGTATTCCAGATAGTGCTTCAGCAGGAACTTGTACAATAACCATAATCTCTTGTAATATCTAATAGAATTATGGTACTATTTAGTCTTTACACCTTCTTCATAGTGTATTACTTTGATACATATTAGTCATCCCGTCAATTGGTATAATTTCCATCTTGTTCAATGAAGAACTACAGCAGGCGCTGCACCTCGGAATACCCAGACTGCATTAATAGTCTTTGTTTTCCGGTGCCTATTTGGGCAAAAAAATTTCTGTAGAGAGAAACGTACTGGTAGGATATATTTGTCTAGAAACAAAATACCAAAAGAATATATATAACAGAAAACAGACCTTTTCTTTTTCTCTCTTGTGCCATGAGGCAAAATTTGTGGAGAAAGAGTCTAAGAACATTGTCTTAATCAATATTATCAACAATAGGTGAGAGTAATTGCAGGCACATCAAAGTGAACATTTTTTGTGTAAAAAAGAATAATACACCTTTACTGGTGTCCCTGTTAAATGTACATTCTTTATGAAAAGAATAATGATACTATTTTGAATGGAAGATACACATTAGAACTATAGAAAACTATTGCCCATTTTGCTGTCAAAAGCTGTAGTTTTCCAAGACCACGATGCTTCTATGGAAGTATTCCAATTCCTGACCAACTCTATTGTAAATACAGACCTGGGCAGCTGAGGACTCTGAACTTTCCATGTACTAAGCAGCAATGTTCTCCAAAGATTTTAATGCGACTGGAACATCTTGCAGGGTTAGGTCCTAAAGGAGCTATATATACTTGTGTAATATGTACAGAATAAAATTCCAGTGAATTAGTCTCTGGACTGACAGAAATGAGTGAAGAGGCTCTGTCAAAGTAAGGGTACAAGATGGACACTGCCCTATGAATCTCCAATCCAGAAGAATAGTGAGTCCCACACTATTACATTTATGGCTTGGGGTAACATTCCTGATAGTCTGAAAATAGAAAGGTACAAGAATCCACAATTTCACCAGTCAAGACAGATTGTGCAAGAACTAAAACTACAGTCTTCTCAGAAATTTTCTCTTAAACACTACGAAAGAATAAAAGAGCTATCTTGAAAGAAAAGTGAAAACTGCATATGAAATATTTTTAAGTAATAAACTAGTCACAATTTTTTGTTGTTTTCATTAAATTAAAAAAAAAGATCCATTTGCATCTGAAAAATGAAACTGGAATTAACACTTTAAGAAAACAAATGAATAAAAATCACTAATGGTGCAGAGATGGTGCCATCTTTGAAAATATTTCAATGTAATTCTTCCCTTTGATTATTCAAATACTTTCAAGACATTCTATAAACCAAGCAAGTAGTTGTTTTCTGGAGTGGTAGATAAACACAATATCATCTCTAACATTGTATGACACGTGATGGCTTTTAAATAATGACTTCTGTAAAAGTAAAATCTGTATAATTGCACTGTGATTTAGTAGAATCTTATTTCAAGTATTCTTGTTTGGTCGAATTATACGCCATTTATTAGCATTCATACTCAGTAATTCACATGTTTCATCCCACCTAAAGATTTCAGATCTGCAGCACTGTGTCAGTTTTGCTGCAAGTGCAATATGGAAGTAATCTATAAAAGTACTGACATAAAAATCTGATTTAGAATGGTCTGGCTGAGTGTTCTGAACAATTTAGAGTCAGGGATAAAGCACTCTGTGTTCAAGGTGGTATTTCTGGCAGCTGCATTGAGTACTTTTTGTAGGATATGTGAACAGCCCAAACCCTTGAATCACTACTGCACGCTACCCAGACAGATCACAGTTGTGCTGAGTGGGCATAGTCTATACACAAAGGCAACTCAATTCATTCCACAGCTTTGTAGTCCAGATCAATATAAACACTGATATATCTCCACCACATTCTCAACACTTGTGTGTGACAAAAACAGTCTCCTAAAATCCTATAAAAAGGAAACTCTCAAAGGAATCCTCTCAATGGGATGAATCAAGCTCAAATGTGATAAATTTTCAATTGTCTTACATTTGTTAACTGTTCAATGAGCATTCATTTACTATTAAATTAAGTAAAATAATTTGAGAAACGAAAGTCTTCCTTTTTTTCCACCTCCCACCAAATCCAGGCTGTTACTTAGCAAAGTGGATTATCATTGCTATGCAGTGCATAACAACTGATGAAAATGATCAGATAATGGAGCTTAACAATGCATAGTGAAGGATGGTTCATTTTATTTTATTTTAGAATGCCTTTTATGACAGCATGTTCTGGCAGATCATGTTGATTAAACAACTGATAATGCCATGTTGTAAAACACTGAGATTCTTGGTACTTCATGCAGAATAAGCACTACAAACTGAACTGGACTTCTCTTTTCTGAATATAGTTTTATTGAAAAAACATCAGTCAGAGTGCCATTATTATTTATTCTCTGCAATAACTACACAGTATGTTGTACCTAACTTTTCGGAGAGACAAAATGAAGTGAAGCCTAGTCTCTAGCTTTCTGATCATAGAGATTTTTTTAATCTATTTTTTGAAATTCTGATGTCATGTATGAGTTCACTGTATGGAAAAATGCTTTTATGTTGCTTCAGCTCATTACTTTATACTGATCTTATCACAGGAATGTTATAAACTCTTTTTTTGATAATTAATATTGATTGTGTGGTAGTCTGTGAGCAAGTAAAATGGCATTTAGTTCCAGTCTGTAGAAAACCTACTCAGAAATTTAATAGATATTTCTTTTCACATCTTTTAGCTCACTTAATGGTGCATCTCTCTTGCCCAAAGCACTTCTTATTGTAGTTAGACCGTGAGGAGTAAAGGAGGCAACAAGTTTAACTGTGGTCCATCCACAATTTTAATGCTTCCAGCTGTTTAATACTTCCAGCTGAATCTTTCCAAGATGCTTTCCCAAAAAGAGGACACAAGTTGAGAATTAAAGAGAACGTGAATGTATCTCTTGAAGGTCGGAAAGTCCATTTTACATTTGTTGTTTGCTTATTTGTATTTGTTCCTTTCAGTGTTCTGTCAAATCAATCATGGTCTAATAATGAGAGCCCAATCACTACTCTTCTTGCTTTTCAGGAATGTCTCAATAAGGCCATATTTGAAAAAAAAAAAAAATTTGGCTCAAAATAGAGAAGACTCAGAAATAAAATACCAGATTCAAAGTTTCATGAATTTTAATAGAATTAATCTCTGACTCCTAACTTTACATCTCAATTCCATCATGACACTGTTGAAAAGTGTATAACACATCATACAAAAAAAAAACCTGAAGAAAGTAAACTGATAAATGAGATTATTTTACATTAAAGACGAAAAAAAGGAGGACAAAATGTAAAAAAAAAAGTAACAAAAAATGCAGATAAAATATTATTAAGTAAGGCATAAAGTGATTAGTACTAAAGAAATGCTTCATTTTGGACCTTAAAAGTTTTATATTTCTCAGGCAGAAAATCATCTCACTATAAACATTTAAAAACCAAGGCCTGCATCTAGCAGGCTCATAATAAGACATTAGGAGTCTGACAAAGACCAAAATCCAAACCTTTGAAAATGGAGAATAAGAAGGTCCCAAAATTATGTCTGTCTTGCTATGCATAGATTCGAAACACAGTCCTAGAAGATTGTGTCATTTCATTTAAATGTCAGAGGATGGTAGTCATCTCTTAAGCTGAGCCAACATTTTCCCTCGGAAAAAACCTTCATTATATTTCCATAGAAAATAGACATCCAATGAAAAAGAATACTAATTAATAGAAAATACACTTTAGCAGTTGTTTTTACCACAGATGAATATTTCTTCAGAGGAATACCATATTTTTACAAATGTATTCTATATGAACACATTTATTGAAGAAATCTAGTGGGTGCCCTGCAGATTTGGGGTGACATTCACACTTCTAACACTGGAACGTGTCTGCAGTTTACCATCTATAAACATGACTAAGGTGCTTTCTTCCTTTGACATCATGGTTGCTCCACAAAAATAGTGATCAGCTGAGGCCAGAAGTTACATTAACACCTAGTTAGACAGAAAAGTACCTGATAAAGAGCAGAATAGATGACAGAGGGAGAGAAAAAATGATACAGCAGCACAGATATACTTGTGGGTTTTTTTGGAGTAGGTAGCAGTGAGAGATAGGCACTGGAACACCTGACTGGCCAAGTTCCCTGGGGGCACACTGCAAATAGCTGACCTAATTGCAGATGCTGGGATTGCTGTTAAAGTCAGCAATTGCCAGCAGTTTCCAGAGGGTAGTACCTAAGGAATTTTGTTAATTCCTAATTGTGGTAGAGTGGATTCAAACATTGTCATCAGCAGAAATTATCAGCTCCCTTTACTAATGCTAGGAGCATGCTATTCTCTTTTACTCTGCCAGAAAATTGACTAATTTCCCAACAGAAATAACAGAAATATTCACATGTGATAGGAAAGAAAACATAGGAGCTGCCTCTCAGCTGGTGTCATATGATAGCAAAAAGCCTGCAAGTATACAGTCACAACAGAAGACAGGTGACCCTCCAACTCTTTCTGTCTTGGTCATGGTGTTCTAAAGTACGTAAAAAGTACTGAACTGAAAGTCTCAGGTGAGGAGCATCATGCTTTTATGAAAATCAGTTCCATATCAAATAGGAGAAATGAACGTACTTTCTCAAGAAATGTAATTTTCTACACTCACCTGCAGATTTTATGGCTAGAGGGGGTCACTAAGAATATTCATTCTGCATTAGTGAATACCAGAGCATACTGGGGAATTGGTATCTCAAACTCATTGTCTGAATCAGTCAACACAATTTAGAAAAATAGCAAATTATCTTAAATTCTGCATGGAGTTGATGGTACACATCCTCCATAAAAATTTTTTCAGAGACAATTTACTCTTACTCTTAAAATATATATCTTATTTCTGGTCTTGGTTTGTATAATGTTAGGTTGGTTCTTGATATATCCACCTGTAATATAAATAGATAGCAAACAGCCAGACCTTCCTCCAAGCTCTTCATACACAAATATCCCTCTGTCTTGGAAGGGAACACTTCTGTTAAATAGATTTGCTAATAAACAACTGATTTGTGATTCTATTCATTGGAAATTCTATCCTTTGGAAAAAAATGTCTAATACCATTTTCAAAAATAAGAGAAAATTAACAGAAATTATACATGGAGGTTCAGAGATTAGAATATTCCTACAAGAACCCCAGGTTGTAGAAGAGATATTTTTTCTTTAAATGAGTGCAAACACTTCTCCTGGTATTAAATAATCCTGAATAGTGTAAGCACATGATGCTTGTAATGGACAGACTTTTATGCTAGACAGTTCAAGACAATAGTGAGACTGAGATGGAATGAATGGTGTTTTGATAATAGAATGGTGAATGTACTAGGAAGCTGCCCCTAAGGAAAGAAGAATTGTCAGGCTATGCTTGGAGTATCAGAGATTAGATGTTTTTCCATTTCTTACTTTCATGTTTTCACCTTATGTTGTTGCTGTTTCTGTAGCTGCTCCTCCTGCCATTCACATATTTGCCCTCTGAATCCTGATACAGAGGAATGTATCAGATTACCTCTGTGTATTGATGTGGTTGCATGAACACTCATTAGTACTGCAAGTTGTGAGACTGGAGACTTCTCCCTTTAAAACATTAGGCTACTTAGGGAAAACACCTGAAAGTATAGTGGATGAAAGGTGATGAAGTGGGAGTTCCTGAAAGCTGGCCTTCACAGCTGGCCTTTTTTTGTGCAGAAGTGTGGAAGCATTAATGCATCCATGAGCCCAAAATAATCCAGTGTGACAGAAAAACCTTAGCTTTTCAAAGTAAATAGGGTTTGAAGATAGATACCAGTAAGACTAGGAACATTTGATAGAAGATTATGGGCACTTGGATGCCTATAATCTGCTGAGAACTGAGACAAAGAAGCTCTAAAGGAACAACCAAATTTGCAGAGGAAAAATGCACTGTGTTCTTTCATTTTTTACATTTGAACCATTCTCAAGATGAGTGGTTGCAGTCATTAAAGAGTATGGGAACTTCAACTGCTTGAGTTTAGTAGAATATAAGATTTAAGAAAGCATGGGAATACAGAAATTTTTCAGCTAACAACAGTATTTTTATCCCACTATCTGCATATTCAGGCATCCTCGGAGAACAAGTTTATCCTGAGAAGTAGAAGATAAAGCTATGAATCAGCTGCTAATTTTTTTAGCCAATGAAAATATTGACTGAGCCATCACTCTTGTATTTTATACTCCAAATATACTTGCATTCCAAATCAACTCCTATTAAGTAAAAAGCTTATTGAACTCAGAACTAAACAAAGGAATCTGCTCAGCATACATATCTTCAGAATTGATAGGCTCACAGCAGGATTCGTAAAATACCATTGTTTCATCATCATCTTCTGCCATGGAAAAAATTATTATTTTTTAATTCAGTTACCTATTTTTTTCAGTCTTAAATAGAATATTTTTCTGTCAGTTGTTTTAGTGTTTTTTAAACTGTTATGAAGTTATTTACAGCATTTTACTAAGAAACACTATAGATATGAGTTCCTGTAACAAGTCAACCCAATTCCTTCCAACTGAAATAGCTTCTACTGTCTGAATCGGGGTGCCATATCTACCCTAATTTAGGATTTTTTAGGTTTTAAATTCCAGTCTGATATAAAAGTGAGCACTGAATTCTAGCACTGCCCCACTGATATGTTGAATGCTGAAATTAGCACGAGTGTTCCCATCAAGAACTGTAAATCCACTGTCACGTGTGGTATTTGGAAAGTTGATTGCTGGCTCAAGTGTATTATCATAAAACAGTTTTCAATTCAGTATACTGACATTTTAATTTGTCTGTTCTTTACTGCTCAGAATTAAGGAAGGGGCATCATTCCAAGCTATTTCTCCAATATCATTAGGAAGCAACATGTCTTTTGACCTCTGAATTAAACTGCAAATCTTTTTATATACACAGTATTTTGCAGTGCTGAGTTACTCCTTACATTAAATCTCCAGCTGGTTTACTTTCCCACTGAGAAAATGCAACCACTTGTTCAGCAAAAAGGAGATTACCATGAAATAAATTACAGTTTTTTCAAGGAAATTAAAGGTTTATGGCACACCTTGATTCAATGTAGAGCTTCATTGCTATTCTAGAACCTGTAGTCGGCTCAGCACAAAACATCTTAATTTATTTTTATTTATATACATAACAAGGAATATCAAGGTCAAAGTTTCTTTCAGGAATTAAATTATGTGAAATTGCTTGGAGTTTATTTACTTCTCACAGTCACATTGAACGTAAGCTATTAAGACTACCATATGTGCAACCATTAAGCATCTGACCAAAGACTTTTCAAAATGTCTTCATTTCTATTAACTTTGGACTTAGAACAGATGTGTATTTTTTACCAAAAAAAAGCACAAAGTGTGCTCAAGGACACATAGATCATGATCAAATGGGTGTATTTCATAATCATGATGAAGTGAATAGAATTCACGAAAAAAAGGAGTGGGAAAAGTTTAGACAGGTTAAAAAAAGGGGCGTCTCACTGGAACTCCCAACTCAAAACAAATTTTTTATCCTTACAGAAAAATTCTATGAAATCTTAATGGTAATATTGCAAGAATGACTTAGTCTCATTCATACCAGAGTAATGCAAAAGTTGCTGTTATTTTTCAATGAAGTAGGAAAAAATACATATGCTGTTTCTGTAAGTAACTTGTGGACAGAGTAGTAGCAGCCATTAACTGTTTTCTTTCTCCAAGTTTGAGATAGACCCCTAGTTGTGTCATTCATTGTCTCTCTGTTGTCTCTCCAGTAGGGAGAGCTCCATTCCTTTCCCTCTGCCTTTTCATCATTTAGGAGCTATATGATGTTAAGCTGCTTGGAGCTTGTTTAACCTCTCATGGCCACATGTAAGCCAGTCAAATTTTCCTTCTTTAATGTCTAAACATTCGTCCCAGAGTAAAAGCAGTGATAGGGACAGGATCTGTCCCAGAGTTTATACACATTATCTAAGAAAATAAAGGTATTTATTAGGTTACATGCATGGGCTGTAGTCCCATAAACAAGCTCCTACACAGAAGATAAGGAAGTGGATTGCTGTGCCTGTTCTGTGGCTATCATTAGGGTGTGTTGCTAATCTATATTAAATGAAACTGCTTTCAGTTAAGGCAGGAAATGTAATGGAAGAGCTGAGGTCCAGTTTTAAAGCTGATTCCCTCTATCCTATTTTCTCTTCTGCTGTGTACAGATTCTTTCCATCATACACTCCATCTCAGTGTAATTTGTGTGTGGTCCCAAGGGATTGCCCATAGCAGAACTCAATATGCATATTTTGCCACCTGTTTAGTTCTGAGTTGTTCTAAAAACCTTTAAAAAAAAATCCTTGCATCTATAAAGAGTAACAGGCTCTGTTAATGAAACCACAAATAGAAAAGAAAAAAAAAAGGGATTTCTTAGGTGCAGTGTAGAGCCAATTCAACCCTGAACAAATTGACTGTGTTCAAAGAGATGGAGACTCAACATTGATTGCAAAGTCTGGCAGAGACATGTGCAAGAACCTATGTCATCTCAGAGATGCTAGGATCAAACGCAACAACATTTTTGGGCTTATGAAAGCAATGGTAGCTGTGGTTTGGCCCTGCACTAATGCAGTTATACAACTGTGTTGTTTCGTTTGAAAGGATGCATGAACTGATTTTCATTTTACTGTGTATTCACACATGTAAACTACATCTGATGAAATCCACATGCTGCTGTGCTGTGTCACACATCGTAACTGGCTCTGATTTGCATTTTCTAACATGACTGTTGTATAGAAGTAATATGCACATCCAGGAGCTTATCTGCAGGGTGTTAAGAGGACTTTGGTTTTGTGGTTTTGATAATGTGACATTTAATCAATGTCACTCTGCTAGGGTGATACCTAGGGGATACCCGTAGATATCACACAGGCAGTAAGGGGTTTTTCTTATGGATAATTTTCTAGTATCTTAATGGGTAAATTTCAGTCACTTAACAGCCTTCAAGCAGGTGATATTTAAGGTCTTAGTTGTCCTCTGTGTGTGTAGACAGTCAATGCCTATCACCATGTAATGGTTCTTCCATGGAAGAGAAAGAAGATCAAGGTATGGATCGGAACACCTTTAGTTCTGAGGGTCCAATAAATGTCTTCACATACAAAAGAAGGTATTACAAAAGATTCATGGTCTCTCACCTACTGCACTCTCACAAGTTGCTGACTATACCTTACAGAATGCACCGTTCTAGAACAAACCTCCCAAGGCAAAAAACATCTGTAACTTATCAATACTCAGATAAAGACAAAAGAAAAAATCTTTTGGTTACTGGTGAGAATGGGGCACCCTGTGGAAGCCCTTTCTTCATCAGTCTGTGATGGGTTGACCCCGGCTAGTAACTATGCACCACACAGCCACTTGCTCACTTTCCCCCCTGCAAGAGAGGGAAGAAAAAAATAGTCAGAAAAGGTGATACAAAGGCATTCATTCACTGCCTCCTACAAGGATACTGATGCCCACCCAGCTTCCATGCAATGGCTACCTCCCCCAAAATATCCTCTCCTCAGATTCTATTGTTGGACATATTATTTATACATTCCTTTGGTCAGTCTGGATGTGTCCTGCTTGTGTCTCCTTCAAGTTCCTTGCCAACCTCCAGCCTACTTGCTATGGGTGACAGGGTGGGAAACAGAGAAAGCTCTTAGTTAGCTCTTAGCCAACATTATTTAGGAATAAACCAAACAATTAAGACTGTTTTAATCATGTATCCAAAACACAGTGCCATAGGGGCTGATATAAGAGAAACTTACTCATTTCCAGTGAAACCGAGCACACAGATTTAGTCTTTCCCTTTAAAAAATATATTTCCCTTGTATTTCAGCTCAGTGGATATATTTTGTCATTTAGCCATGTTAGCAGGGACATGTGAGCATCCTAAAAGGTTCCAGGGCCATTTACACCTTCTGCAGGTGTTCCACCAATATCTGGATAAGTAAGTGATCTAGATCACTGCATCAAACTGTGCTTCTCTGGTTAAGATAAATTGTTTTTCTCTATCAGTCTTGGAAATGCCGCTGGAGCTTACTGTAAATAAAGGGGACTTTTAAAACTAACACACCTCATGGAGTATAGAAAAGGAAGTGGTCTTCTAGAATCTGGGAAACTAAAAGCATCTGCAAATATCACTTGTTAAGTCAAGTGTAGTACTTATTGGCCATTACTCAAGCCTAGTAGCATTCCATTAATCTGAGCTATTGGATGTACATCTGAACCAGATATTGCATTTAGCTTCCAGAAATCAATACAGAAATCAGATATGCTGATAAGGTTCCGGAACTAATGTAATTAGGCTGCAGCATCCTCTATGAAATGCTGTAATGACTAACTGTAGCATCTCCCATAATTTCCCTTTTACTGTATTACATAAGTGTTCAAGATCTGACTCATTTGTAAAACTCTTCCAGGCTCAGGTGTTTCTGTTATAGAAGTAATCTCTTCCAAAAGCTTTTAATTATCTAACTTCTCCATGCTACCCAAGAGCTGACTAACCCCAAATGATATTTCTGATCCTTTCATCAGATTTCTGAGGTTCCAGCAGCTTCTGAAATAGGCCACTTGCCATATATCTTCTATGTCCACCACTGTTAAAGGACAAAACATGATAAATCTGAGCCCTTCACTGTTTTCTCACTAGGAAATTCCTTTGCTAAAGGAATATCAGCCCATAGTATCAGAAGGCTTTGGGCTATTCATCTTCTGCAGGGGAAAGCAACAATACCTGATGGCCCATTTCTGTATTAATAATAAGGATAATGTTATTAAAAGTCTGTTCTGTGTGCAGCTGCTGACTGTAGATTTTTTTTTCCAGTGGAATGATAGAAAAATTTCATACTTTCTTTTATCCTAGTATGTGTTGCACAGCATTCTGATTTGTAGTAGTTACTTGTTTCTTCCAGGATTTTTGTAGGTGGGTCAGCAGTACCTGCAGGTTGTTTTCCAAAGAGTACCATAAAGGGTGACAACCCTATAAAATCTTCCAAATTTTTAAGAATTTACTGATTCTGGCATCTACCAATTATTTGCTTTTGAAATGCTTTTTCATTTAAGCCATGCAGACCCAGTAACACAGACAAAAAAAACTGCTTCAGTTGTGAGCACTAAGCAGATCACTGAGAGTATGTGTAAGGACAGAGTAAATATCCAAAACCAAAACACAGACACGGACTAGAGGAGCCTCATCCTAGAGGAGCAGCAGCTGGTAAAAGTTGAAGGGATGTCAGAATAGTCTTTGCAATGATGTTGCAAGTACTTGGGGCCTCAATTACCCCAGGTTTGCCACTTGGCTAATGTAGTAAACACATCCCTGGGGCTGTCTGCTCACACCAAGGGAGCACCTTCAGCCTATGGCTCCACCGAAGGACTGGGAGCAAGTCCCACAGGCTTCAAGTGAGAATAACCCAGAGTTTAAATCTTTCTAAAAGCCATTTATGGATGGGAGTACTGGAAATAGGATGTGTCAGAACTGAGTTTTGTAAATCTGAGATCCAGCCTGTAGGCACCTCATTCTCCCAATTTACATACTTCCTGTTTCTTGTCTGATTAAATACTGTAATAATTACCTCTGTTACTGCTACCTTCGCATGCAACATATCAGAAAAGATATTAAACAAATTCCAAATTAGTTTATCTTTTTCTAGAGCTGGAATATCTTCACAGGGAAGAAGAGGGAAAATAGATGCTTAGCTATAAATTCATAATCAGTCATAATTTGAACTCCATGTATATCCATGGGGACAAGCTTTAAACTGCAAAGATGTAGTTTGCTTGCCAAGAACTACACAGTGATACACTCCAAAATTATTGTATAATTGTCCTCTCCTAGTGCTGTGTGAAGCTGGACATTGTAGCTCATGGAATCTGGATGCTTTGAACAATTTTGTTTACATGGTTTTCCACTCTTTTAACTGGTAAAGCATTTGTGTAACAATGACATCTTCTTCCAAAGCCTGTTATTCAAGGGTTTTCAGATCTCCATTATACTTTTTCAAGGGAAAAAATAAACTGTTATTACTCTTTACACCTGGTAATCTTAGAGAGATGCAACAGTAACAGGACTGACATAAAGCTGGATAATAAGCTAGGGAGGGATTTCCATCTCATATGCCTTCAACAGTAGTGTTAACTGAATTCCATTAATGGTGCAAAATTCTACCTTCAATTACACCTGTGCAACCTAATAGAGAGAGTAGAAAGTACAAAGAGACTTTAGTCTTGTCTTTAGCTTTTTTTAACAGTAAATATAGTAAATAAAGGATATATTGTGTCTGAAATCTCAGGATGAGGATGCAGGTGCAGGGCTGAAGCTGGGAAGATTTTCATTTTTTACCTAGAACCTGAGAAAATATGATTCACAGTCACTAATCATAGAAAAATCCTATCATGTTGCTGTTGCACTGACAGAAAACAAGACTGTTCTACAACTCAGGAAATAGACATAGCTCTATTGTAACGTGGGCATTGTACTCCATCTTAAGTTATATAATTTGTGTGTCATGAACCTGGCTCACATCTCAAAATCTACATTTGCTGAACTATAACATCATCGCTTCAAAATTGGCTTGTTAGATGAGAGTGGAATAAAACTTGCTGTTTCTAAGAAATAGAAATCAGTAGCCTGAATATATTTTGTAGCCCTCACTGAAATATGTCTGAAGAGTATATTTCAGAAACTCACATGGAAAATAAAGAAAAGACTGCTGTGTCATTAAGTAAGAAACTATACTGTAAATCTGTGATACTGTTTTCATTATCAAGGAGAAATTCCTTGAAGATGCTTGAAGACTGAAAACAGACACCTACCTGCTGAATCAGGCCTAAAAAGGAAAAATTACTCCTCCAGTATATGGATAATCATTTGCTATCATACATTGCTGGAATATTTCACTTAAAAAGTTATCTAGAGAAAATATTTGTGAAGTTATTAACATTTTTATAGAACTCCCATGACAGCACTGCAGGGAAGTTTTGATGCAGTTGCTGTATCTTTCCATAAAGCCCTGCACTGTGGATTTCAATGATTTTATAATACTTTTAGCATTCACTTAAAATATAGAAAACACATTTTATCAACTTCTGTTTATGCTTGCAAGATCTCACTGCAGAGACCTTTTAAATATAATCTCCAAGTGTTCAAAATACAATAGAAAAGGATTTCCATACACTATTACTTTTAGGAGAACATGATTTTTAAAGCTGTAAATTTGGGAGCGCTGAGTAAACAGAACTCTTCTATTTCCTGGAAATCAATTTTATTTTACAGAAATATTTATACATATTGATACCAATTCCATTTGGCTCCCTGGCTTGACCTCAAACCTGTCCTGCTGCTACAGGTTTTTCCAACAGTCTCTGAACTTTGGGTAGCCCCAGTTACTGCTGTGGGACTTGCTCTGCTGAAGTGCCTGAAGACTGTATTGTTTGCTAGTGAACCTACCTGGCCATCATCCTCAGCCCCTGGCTTGTCCTCTGTTCAGGAGCAACTCAACCCTGAACGTTACCTCCCACCTTCCCAACAAGTGTTCCAGGTGTGTATGAACAGCCATCTTTACAGACCCTGCTGAACTGAGGCGACCCCAACAAGCTTCAACATTACTAGGAAGGTGCCAAAGGTTTAGTACAAGTTAACGTGGAAGGAGAAGCTCTTCTGAGTGTCAAGTTGTAAGTAATATGTCAACAAGTGAGATCTTAATGCCCATAAGATATGCTGCAAGATGGAAAATGAGAAACACAAATATCTAAGTGGGATTTCCTTACCTCTTTGCTCCCTTAACAACATAATTATACAACGCAATAGCTTAGAAATGTATTCTTACTATAATTAGTCAAAGATATCACAAAGGTCAATTCACAATATGTTTATTTTATAGGTGTAATAATATAGATTTATATAACTACATAGGTCTCTGAGGGCTATACTTAGACATAAGAACTAGAGGATTTATCTGAGTGTTTGTCATAATATACCTGAATGTTTAAGGGCGCTTCAGAATTTGTGGATATAACGCTGATATCTGGAGAGAAATAAACCTTTATATAGAACCCTTAAACACTGATATTAGCACTATAATATATATCTCAAAGGAGAGAGACTTTCTGTCAGTATTAGAACATTCTGAATGATTGACATAGTTATGTCCTGTAGATTTTTCCTGCAATGGCTGGAAATACTCGAAGCATTGGAGGCAAAGAATGTGGTTGTCTATTGATGGGCTTTTAACTGTAACATTAGATTTGTGGTTTATGGTAAAGACTGCAGCAATAAGTAATCAGTAAAGCTTAGAAGCTAGATTCTGTTTAGCTAGTTATCAACATATTCCTGAAAGTCCTCTTTTTCTAAGTGAAAAATCAGATTTAGGATCCATCTTGTGTCTCATGGAGTTGTCATCTAACAGTAAGTTTATTAAAGTCTAAGTAAGATCATATAATCAGCTGGTTATACCACCAGTAAATGGGCATGAAGATCAAAGGGAAGCAGAAATCTGAACGAGCAGTGTATAGGCTCTGCACACAGTCTTGTGTCATATTTCAGCTGAATTTTGCTTCTTAACTATAGGGATCAGTCATCATTTAAACTGCAGAAAGCCAGCTGAGCAAGCCATTGCAGTATTAGCCTAAACTCACCCAGCTGAAACCACAGCACTCGGTTGCTGACATTTCCTTTCATTCATCTGTGCCTCTGATACTATTCAATAGGCCACCCACTGTTTCCTTGCATATTGCTGTATATGCACACTGGAGATTATGCACCATCATGCTCTATTTCTCCAAAATTTTCTTTAAATAAAGGATCCCTAAGGCTTTCTAAATGCATGGCTTTCAAGCAGTATAAAGCTTGGATTAATGGTGCCTATAAACTCTTCTCTGATAGGTGTTTTACTCTGATAGTTTTTTGATGTGCATAATGGCTAAAATGGCAGGTTCACCACCTGATGATGGTGCTTTGATTAAGTAGTACTTATGTGACCATAAGTGTTGTTTGCATATCAGAAAGATTTAGATCACAAGAATATCAAGAACATGTTGAAAATCAAAAATATTGAATGGATCACACAATATTCCTTTTTTTTTTGTTTTGCCGTGAAGAAATTATTAGCCTAAAGCAAGTATAGAAAATAGGCTACACTGCATCCATTAGTCTGACAAAATCATCACATTTTCAGGAGATGAGTAGTTAAGTATGACTGGTATTATGCTATGACTAGTACTAATTACTCTTAAAAAAAAAAGGAAAATCCAGAACAACTAGTGCTGTAAAACACATTTTTATTGCTTTATGTTGCACATTACACTAATCCTTAACATCAATTTACAAAGGCAACTTTGCAGGCCTATTGCAAAATTCTACAGAAGTTATACCATAAAGTGATGCAGCTCTTCTGAAGATTTTTCTCCTTATTAAAACATGATTAGCATTTAAAGAATAACAGAATATTGCTAATGGTCTGAAAATGTATAGATTAGAGATATTTCCCGCACAGTCCCCTTCCCCTTAATCTGCTTCAGCTATTCTATATGGTTCAAAAAGTGTGCAGTAGGAAAGAAATTCATTAATGATTTCTATGGGATGCTTCATAAAATATTTAGGACATTTCCATTATTCTAGCAAATTTCCTCCTCCTAATATAAAAGTTATATATATATATATATTTATAGTCTTCCTCCTAATATAACAGGTAAGCTAGTAGTAGCTAATGCTCTTCCTTTCGTTTTCAAAAATCACATATTTATCTATGCTTTGAATTCTAAGTGTCTAATTAATAGGATTCTTAATGTTTAAAGATTATTCAGACAGAAGAACTAAAGATTTCTGTCCATTAAGAGGAACATAATAACTATTTCACTGAAAGTTCAAGCTTACAAACTACTTTTTTCATCATACCAATAAACACATCTTAACACTCTCAGGGCTTAGTATTTTCTAGAGAACTTTCTCTTTTTTTCTTCCCTTTCCTGAGACTTTCTAATCCCTGATACAGGCTTTTTTTTTTTTTTGGTGACCTTTTTATAAGTAAGAATTCAACTCCATGTTCTTTTGTTGATTTTTCACTTACTGTTCTAGGCAGAGAGACTTACTGATAATGCTAGGAAATATCTAAGAAATAAAAGCCACTCCCAAAGAAAAGCACAAAAGAGGAAGGGGAATGGGTGGAGGGTTTGTTAGGATCAGAGGCTTGGATAGGAAAATAATAATCTGGTAAGACTTAAGTTATGTACGGCAGTGTTTAGAACTAGGAGGAGATGGATGGAAAAGAGAGCTCAAGTTCAGGGACAATGTTATAGGATTGGGGATTTTGTAAATGTGAAAGCTAACAAGGAGTTTGGAGTATTCCCTGATACATGAAGAGCAAAATCAGGGAATAGAGCCTAAGAGCAGAAGAAGGAAGCATGAAAGAAGCCCGGCCTTCAGAAGACGAGAGGCTTTCAGGAAATTTTAGGATGAAAGACTTGTTTACACCTGCTCTGTGCGCCTGCAGTCCTTCCAGACTTTAAACCACTGAGATATATTTCTAGCTAAAAGTGCCACAACCTGATGAGCAGACACAAAGAGAAAACTGGAACAAAGGCATGATCCTACCCTAAGTTTGCATAATCCTGCTGTTTGATGATACTCTAAAGAAATAAGTCAGTGAGCTGATCAATATGATCAGTGGCAATATGCTTGATGTGTTTTGTCTAGTAAAATGTAGTATAGACAACTTGTGCAAACACAGGCTTTGTATCTTGTCTCTAAATGATCAGAGATATTTCCATGTCAATTATATTCAGTGAAATGTTGGAAGGAACAGAGCTTTCAGCAGGAAGACTTGAACTCAGATCTCTGTCTTATTGAAGGATTAGCATATTGAATAAATTTTGATTTTTCATTTAAATTAAGATACACGTATAAAACTATTTGTCAAAGATTTTTTATGCAAATATTCGTATTTGCAGCTTAACATTTTGAAAAAAAATGATTTTTAAGAATATATGTTGTGCTGAAACTGTCCTGCACATTTCACAGAACCTTGTAACAGTTATAATAGTCTAGCCAAATGGGACCTATCAAGCTGATGTTATGATATCAGGGAAGGAAGAGTGGATGATATATAAAGCATTGCAATGTTTTTTATCAAACTGTCATTGTTTTGCAGCACAAAGTTGTTCAATTTCTTATTTGAAATAAGATGAGGAACAAGAGCTGAATCTTAATCAATCTATTCATTGTGTTAATTAAACAAATAATTCCTGTCCCACTTCCTACATTTTTCCTCCTAATAATCCTTGCTAAAGTGGAAGATGCAAGGTTTAAAATCCTCTTACACACTGATTTCAAGACTTGGACATTTTTCTCTTTGCAGTGTGCATTTAATAAGAGAGGAAATTAAGACATTGTACAAGTCTGAAGTAAGTTGCTGGATATTGAAAAATAGTAGACTGTTTTTTCTATAAATATAGATATTAAAATTAATTCAAAATAGAAATCTCATGTTCTGAAACAGGATTTATTGAATCTGTCAAATAACACATTTTAAAAAGTCATTTGCTTGTTTATTTTATACCTTAATCTGACAAATTGAATGAACTTCTCATTATTAATTTCTCAGTTTTGGAGACCTCAAGGAAAATTGTTAATATTTCTGTTAGCACAGCCTGGTCTGAATTGCTTTTTTGTATTTACACGTATATTTTTATTCATATTTGTTTTTCACCTCCAAATATGAAGTGATATGAACTCCAAATAAGTTTAAGATTTTCTTTTCAGTTAAATACTTCTTCCCGTTTCTTTCCTATAGATATGTATGTTCTAACACTTCACCACCATCAATAAAGATTAATAAAGATCAAATGTTAGTGATTGGGACCCCAATTGAGTTTGTATACAGGTCTAGAAAACAGATATTTTGGTGTAGCACAGAATGTAGTCTTAACAGGACTGGTGACAGTGGCCAGTCCACAGCAATGCGTAAATTGCTGTAATGAAGAACTCCAAAGATCTGGAGAAATTAGGTGCTGAATGTCTATCCCCATAATACCACTTGAACATCCAAATTTCCATGAGTTGTTCTGAAAGTTTAGTACTTGATCTCCATTGTACCCTGCTAGTCTTTAACTCAGGGTGATGATGTAGATGTGCTGGATACACATTTATGCAAACCTCACTGAGGTGAATGTCTTTACAAAGGATAGAATTTCAGTCCATGTTCACAATTCTGTTCTCACTAGGAATAGTTAGCTTTGGATTTGAGGAAGATGTTTAAAAACTCAGCCCTTGAAGGGAAAGTCTGTGTTCTAATTCTTTGTGACTAGCAAGGGAGGTAAATAGAGATATATTCATTGTGCTGTGCTAGGAACCAAGTGAGAGGTAGTAATGTTTAATAGTGAATAGGAATTAAAATTTTGAGGGCTTTTTTGTAATGTAAATCAGCAAAGGAGGGAGAAAAAGTGTTCTACAATTCTTTTCTTCAAGGACTTCCATCTATTTGTAGGAAGAACCATATAGGACTATTGTGCTATAAAATCCATGAACTTCAATTCACTTCCTGAAAGTCCCTTTGCTGTGCAGGAATAATGATCAGACTGTCTTGCAGTGCCAAGCACCAATTCCCTCACCAGGCTCCTTTATAAAAGCTCATTTCCCTGCTGTTTCAAGAATCTGGCTCTCTTTCCCCACTTCCCCCTCTCAGTTGGAGCCACTCAATAGACTGAAAAAGCTATTGTTGCTGCCTGTTTTGGAAAATGGCAGATAAAAGATAGAATTAGCACCCACTACAATTCTGAAGAACTCCAGTACCACAGTTTGTGTCGTGTGAAGCAGGGTATCCCAGCCTTTGGATTTGTGCTCTTCTTATTCTCAGAGTAAAAAAATGTGCCAAAATATCATTTATTTCAGGCACCCAAGTGGATCTATGGCTAGAACCTTCTCCAGCTGAGTTGGAAGATACTGTTGTCATTGTGTGTGAGAAAAAGATGGTCACCTCTCCTGCAAAAGGTGGGCTAGCCTGTACTCTACTGACACTAAACTCATACCTACAGGACTCTTCAAACTCCCTCTGATCTCAGACCTTGGCCAAGCTGTGACACCAACAGCTGCTGCCAACCATATCCTCTAACTCTACCAAATACCCTGGCGAACCCAGCTTTAGTTCAGAACCAAATAAAACCTGGAGATGGTGCTCATTATCTTTATTTCCATGGGAGAAATCAAAATAAGTTAAGACTTGGTTCAGTGAGGAACAAAGCATGACCTGAAATGACCTGAATACAGATAAATACAGAAAGATTATCTCACATTACATCACTGAATATTAGATGAGTTTGATAAAGTTTTATTGTTTTTAATTTGAGAGGACTGAAAAAGAATTAAGTAAATACTAAATGTTATACCAAAGTGAGTCCCAAGAAGAAGATTTGTATAAAAATATTGTAATCTTGTTTTACAACCTTGTAAAACTGAAGGCTTTAACAGTGGTTGGTATAGGGAAGGGCTGGAGGAGGGAATGTTTGAGAACAGTAAGGGGGTGGATAAAAAGAAAGAGGATGAACTACAACCAAGAAACTCCAGAGTCTCACTTGCCATTTCAAAGTGTTTTTTCCTGCCAGCATACTTTTACTAAGCATCAAATGGATTTCTATATATAGATCTTCCTTCACTGATTTGTGTGGTACTTAGCCAGGAACCCTGACTAACTGTTTTATATCTTGTTGCACAGTTTCAGTGCTAGACACATGTTTAGTGGTGATATAGCCTACTGATTGCAGAGAACACATCACATTTCTGCTATTTTATTTCTGTCTTATAAAACTAGAGCTTCAGTAACTTTTTTTGGAGAAAGGATATCCTTAATATAGAACAATGAATCCTCGGTGGAGAAATTTTACTTTGATGAAATAAGTTGTTTAGGATGCTGTTTCATAATATTTTGATTCTTTCATATCCCATACTTTCAGCAAATGCTGACAGGTACTTTCGGGTCTCCAGTGATTATCTTGAAACATTCCCAACACTCTGGCAGCTAACCATCTCCTATAGATCTCTGTTGCTCTCTGAATGTGCCATTTTCTGCTGTCTACTTGGGAAGCTTCATTTCCATATGCTCCAAATTCTAGGATTCCAAATATACTTCCCCTGCTGAAATGAAAAATCATTTAATCTCAAAAGTTTCACACATAAACATGATTATTCTGTTTAGAATGATTATTTCATAGACATGATTAGACTGATTATTTCAGTCTAACAAGACTGAAAAAAACCTCCCTCTCTATTTTTTAAAAACATTTTAAACCATTGCTCTTCATTTGGTTGTGAATGCCCTCCATTATATGTTGATTTCAAACTGAAATTATTTCAGTTAATTACCTGTGCCTCTTTTCCTGAACTAAAAGTTCCTGCTTATTTTCCTGAACTAAAAGTTCCTGCTTATTCTCCTTCGGCTTGAGATACTGGGAAATGGCAGTGGAGCTGCAAGAATCCATTTTACTGAAAACTACCACAGTGTTTGTTAGCACATGGACATAGCAAGTTTCCTTCCTATATCTTACAAATGCAAAAGAGTTTCACTTTAAATTTCAGCTTACTGGGCAAGGAGCACAGAAGAAAGGAGAAGTTTCACTCGAGATCAAAGAGATAAAATCCATATAGCTGAAAATCCTAGAATTTCCAGAGGCTGAATATTGGTCCTTAGTGAGTGCATTAATTAAATGTTACTGGCAAAGCTGCAAATGAATTTCTAAGACTTTATATTCGAGCTGGCATCTCTCTACAGCATAATGTACATGGACATATTTTCCCTTGTCAACTTTGGCTTGGTACTGAGAGTGGAGCATCACAAATAGGGCAGCTGCTTACCAGAAAGTTTATTGTTGTGTTTTGTAGATGTGTGTCTGAATGTTTAAACAATCAGAGTTTAAAAAAAGCCAGTGTTAGCCTGCTACCCGATTGACAGAACTGCCACACATCTGGGCCTTCCCATGCAGTTTTTCCTGTGCAGGATTGCTTTGGATGGGCTTGAAGTGTGTGCTTGGGATTTCCAGGTGTACTTTAGCTCAGTGTCCTCAGGCAGCTTTTGAATTCATGAATTCATGAAACCCTGCACACACTCACCATGTGTGTCTCGGTTGGAAGGTGCATACACCACACAGGGGATGTGCTGGAGAGCTGACACTGCCTGCAGAAGAGTAGTCAACCCAGTTCAGCAGACACAGCAAGGGTCAGAAAGAGTGGAAAGAAACACAGATGTGCTGCACGTGTGCAGTGTAAAGCCCTGCCCCATAAACTGTGGTGATATGTACTGGCAAAACTGAGAAGGGGTTAAATCATTTTTGGCATGTAAAGGCTACCACAGAGGAGAGAGAATGAACTGTTCTCCATGTCTGTGGTAAACAGGATGAAAAGGAATGGCCTTAAGTGGCAGCAGAAGGTTTTCAGTCAGACACTGGTTATGTTTTGTTATGTATCAGTCTTGCAAAGCTCTGAAAAGCCTGTCTTAGGGAGACTGGAATCTTCATTACTGGGAATACTTGATAACAAGTTAAACAGCCACCTGTCAGGAAATAGATCCCACTTTACAAAGGACACTAGGTTAGATGATCTCCTCAGGTTCGTTCTAGTTTTATTTTCTTATGATTGTATGCACAATAATCCTGACATATCCCAAAGGTTTCCAGTTACAGTGCATGAACAGGCCATCTGTGCAGAACAATCTCAATATGCCTGATGCTTCCTGGAAGCATTTTACTTACTGAAACAGAAACATAACAGTTTCATCCATTTATACAAATGTCTGTCCAGAGTCAATGAGCAAAAAGTCTGATAGAAACACTTAAACAAAAAAATGTTTTCTTTATTTATTTAGCATGTCTTGTTGAATTTAAATAATGCCTGATTCTCCCAGGTACAGTGTATGATGAAGATACCTAATATGCTGGAAATGTTAAGGTGTAGGCATTTTCTTGAAAACTACCATAGGATCCCATCCCATGCACTCATAAAGGAAAAGTGTCACCTTAGTTAAACCCTTAAAGCACATGGACATAGTAAGTTTCATTCCTGTATCTTACGAAAAAAATCTCTTACCAAAAAATTAAATATCTTACTATAAAGCAGTTTTTAAATGAGTTTTTAGGATCAGGTACATAACAATATTAGGTATTTACTGTACTGAAAGAGTTAGTCTTGTTTAGGAAATGTATCAAACCAATTTCTTTAAACATTTCCTCATAGAAGGAAAGAACAAATCTAAAACTGAATTGCAACACTAATAGATGGTATTTTCCAAGCTGTCTTTAATTGCAGTTTTAACATAATAGGCAGTCATTTGCAAACAGCTGAATTGAATGGTTGGACATGGAATCAAAGCCTTTAAGTGTTTTGAAATTCCTCAGCTTCAAAAACATGAGATTTAATGTGAAAATTGCTCCTGGATAAATCACTTATAATGGAAGGCTGTATGGGCAAATACAATGTTATTATGGACATTTAAGAGCCAGTGAATCAAATATTAAATCACTCAAGACCACTTTTGAAACTTTCTCAAAGTGATAATCATGCCTCTGCTTACATTATTTCTGCAGAATTGCATTATTCTTATAGCCATTCATATTATAATACTTTTGGGATTCATGTAGCATACACAAAGAAAACTTTTCAATATATATTGAATAATAATCTTTAAAGCCTATTTGGTAAAATTTTAATATATAGTTACATAGCCACCTGTCTAGTCAAAGAGTGGAATTTGGTAAAACAGCTCAATCCTCTTAACATGAAGAACTGAAGAAAGTGTATGAAGATATCTCTCAATGTCTTTTTCCCATGTTTGTTGCTACTGCTGTTGTTCTTTCTTGATAGTAGTTGGTGGTACTGACTAGATGTGAGGGAAGTTCAGAGACACAAAAATGAGAAGAAGTGTGATAATGTACATTAGGAGTTAGGGAGAGTTTAGAATAGATTTTGAGCTCAAAAGAATGAGTCAAAAAAGGTGAATAATACATAGAGAAAGAATAGGCAGGGGAAAGTTTGCCTAAGCCATCTGACATTGCTTTTATTTTATACTTACAGCTGATCTTGTTAAAGTTCCACATTGTAAATTGGGCTTTGCTGAATCAACACACACAGAAAGAAAGCTAGCAAAATTCCAAAATAATATCTGAGTTTCATTAAAAACCTAAAGGATATCAGATTCATCTTTCAGCCCTTGGGGAATGAAATGGAGTTCTATTCACAGAAATATGCTGAGTATCAAGTTTTCTAAACTGAATGTTTAGTATAAGCTTTTGATGCATAGGTATGTTCCAAAATTTTACTAAATAAACTAGAACTATTTTTTTTAATTCAGCACAATTTTAAAATGTGCTGCTTTTAAATAGTCAACATTTTAAGTAACATAATGAGGAATTTTACATATCTGTTCCCTCTACACAAGAAGACAGCGAAAGGTCAAAAGGTTGAGATATGGATGGGAAAGTCTGGATGTGAAGGCAGTGAAGGAAGGGCAGAAAATAAAATTGGCATGGGTTAATAGTTTCTTTTTGAGAAGGTCATGAATATTACCACACAACTACATTCAGCTTCTTTGATACCTAGATCAGAAAAGAAAGACTGCCTCACACAAAAAAACAAAAGAGATGTGCAGAAGAAAGTGAGGGACAGATGGATGGATCCAAACAAGAGATTGAAGCCAGTAAGAGATCCTGGCAAGGAAACAAAGAACAGGTTGGAGCCATTAGACACCAAGATCAAGCTACAGAAGCTTGGTGAGTGAGTACAAGAGTCCTGCTCATCTAGCAGAAATGCCTGGCGACTCATTCACTTAAGGCTGGAGACAGAAGATTGCAGCCACTGACAGCTCCTGAGGGGTGCAAAACCAGCACATTGTCGCCAGCTGAAAAAGAACTCAGGAAAGGTGGTGAGGACTTGTAATAAGCTAACACTTTTTTCCTTCTGCATGCTGAAAGAGACTTTCATCTGGCATCTAAAGCGCTTCTGGCAAAATGGCTCTGGTCCCTGCAGTGGATGAAAGCTGAGACTTAATCTTTTTCTTCCCAGGGACTGTTAGGAGAGGGAGTAGAAGTCTCTCCAGTGACACAGGCATTGGGGAAATGGAGGTGAAAAACACCACTCTGGTCAAACCAGTGGAGGGGAGGAGGAGGAAGGATAAGGAATCTTTTTTAGGGAATTGAGGTGATGGATAGAGTGTTGCCTGAGGGAAATCAAAGAACAGTTCTTGTGCCTGGTATTTCTTATTAACTCAGTGGATTCCTACTCAGCTTGCTGTGTAGCTATATCCCATCCCATGGCACCAACTTGCTTCAGGCTCTGTGTTGAAATTTAAGCTCTCTAAAACAGGTGCTGGGGTTAATAAGAATCACTTGCAATTGCTTCATTGAGAAAAGACCTTTTCTTTTTCTTGATCCCCTGCTAAAATTTAGAGATGTTGCCTAAGGTAAATTTGGGGTGTTTTTTTCTGTTGTTGTTGGGTTTTTTGCTTTATTTTTGTTGGGTTTGTTTTTGTTTTCTTTCTTTGGTTTTTAAAAAAATCTATTTTGGCTTTGCTTTAATTGGTGAAGTGACATGTCATTTACTTAATGATGAGAACAGCTGAACATTTTGACTTATATCAAGTTTCTATATCTTCTAATTTGGAGCAAGGATGTCACAAAAATATATTAATTGTCCCTTTAGACGAAAAATACCTGGCCAAAAGACATGACACAAAGAATGGTGAGTGGGACAGAATCTGATCTTAGGCAGGATAAATTTGCAATCTCAGGGGCCAGTTCTTAGATCCTATGAATCTGTCTAGTTTCACTAAATAAGACTTTTATCCTGTCACAGAACGTGTCTGACATTGTCTTCAGTAATAGTTCTGTGACTTCATAGAAAGAATATTTGAATTGAATTTTTGGTGGTAGGATAGTTCCTTAATATAAGCTCTTTTAGATAAATCAGTTTGGATAAAAGAGGAGAGAAATTTATGTCCATTGAATACTACTGAGCTCTGTATCCCATGCTGACTTTAGCTACAGAGGTCACTGATACCTCTAATGTAGTGTAAATACTGAGACTTTTTGATATACTGGGTGTTGATTAATTACTCCTTAACCACTGGTCTTAGTGGGTTTTATAAATATTTATTGATATTTTGCAAGTCTTAGATGGTGAAATAAAAATTTAAGGTTTTTCTTGGTCTTTTTAGGGTTTTTTTGTGTGGTTTTTTGTTGGTTTTGGTTGGGTTTTTTTCTTTTTTATTTTTTTTGCTGCTGCTGCTGTTGGTCTTGTAGCAGCAAACCAAAATGGCAAATGAGGTAGTTGCAATAGCCAGTAGGTAGTTATAATAGCCAGATGAGAAATCTGTGTCACTCCTATGTATGATTGAAGTATTTGGTCTGTTCAGGAACTGCTTATTTTAGGATGATGTTAGTTACTGCAAATTGGTAATCAAGCTAGACAAATCTGGAGGAATAAAAAGAAAGATTAAGGATGTAGTGAGCAATATGTATGTCTCTGTCAGTCATAACAGCTGTTAAAAATGTGTGTTAGATGCTTTCATCAGCTTTGCTTTCATCCTGTTATTCTGCGATAGCTAAAAAAAATGAACGGTCTTTTAAATTTTCTTGTAAAATTTATTTCATAGGATGAGTTACTTTAGACAAGAGGTGAACCAAAGGGCATATAAGAAGTATGCTGAATAAAAAAAGAAAATGGAGGTATAAGTTATATAGTCAGATCCTCACTCCTAAAGAAAACATTAAAATAGTCTGGAAGACACTACACTGTAAACGAAGTATGTTTGCAGGAGAAGGCTAAGTGCTACAGATGGCATGGGCATGATCCCTTACTGAAAATATGACAAAGTTTTTCATTGGCTTTAGTGAGTTTTAGTCTCTTGTGATATGAATTTCAAAGCTGAAGGTGGGAATAGGAAAGAGATTTGTGCCTAGTAAGAAAAGAGCACACTGTGTTCCACAGGAATTATTTTTGCTGTATTTCTGCTAATATAAGACTTTGCATTCTCTCATCTGAGAGCTGGAGAGAAACTCCCTCTCTTTGAATATAACAGTGGAGGGAGAGGGGTTTCTAGATTCCTTCCAAAGCACAGGTCTATTTGTCACCAGCTTGAATGCAAAGATTAGATATAACACCAGAATTTTTGTTGCAAGATATCATCCAGCAGATTTCAGAAAATAATGCTTATTACAACTTGCTTGATCAGATGGAAAATGTCCATTGGGTAAGGCAGAGAAGGTAGTTAAAGCAGGAAACTTTTTATCTGCAGTGAAATTTTTTTGACCTGTGAGAGCAAAGGGAAAAGCAACAAGGAAAATGAACAAATGGCTCAAGCACTAATAAATCTTCAAGGGAGTTAGAAGACAGCTTAGAAACTTGGAAGTGTGACTAGAGAAGGTATTGCTTACCTCATAGCCTAAGGAAATAGTATTATTTGGGCTGAGCATGATCTATACTGGCAAAAAAAGCTTAAAAATTTAAGAATTTTGAGAGGTATGTATGTAACTTAACACATGACCATAAAACGTGCAGAGAAGAGCTGATAAATGAAGCTATGGCAGCAAATGAAAGAGCATTAGACATCAGAAAGATGTATGGTTACAGGTGAGAACTGCAGGTAAGTAATGTAAATACTGAAAGCTCGGATGGAACAACAAAAGAGTAAGCAGTACCTGAAGGGTTTGTGCTCTGTTCAGGGCTCCAAATATCAAATAGTGCCACCAGAATTATTGAAAGCACTTTTTAATGTGACAATCAAGCCATAGCATAGCTACTGCTTGATACAAATCATTCTGTAAAGACAGATATAAAAGTAAAGATGATGAATACCATTGAAAGTGGTTCTGTATCAGGTGCAAAGAATAAAAGGATAGCCAAGAATAAACTAAAATCTTCTTCAAAAAAAATCATTTTAGGAAAGGTTTGTAAATCAGGTTGTATTTGTGTAGTCCTGTAATGAAATCCCTGGATTGGATTTGGATAGGAAGAAAATATGCAGAAATAAAGCAGGAGAATACATACAGAAGATTATATCAGTACTGAAGACCTTAATCTCCTAATGATAGACCTGACAATGCAGTTACAGGTCTCTATATTCTGGAATCTCATAACTGACAAAGTTTTTCATCAGCTAATCAATAATGAAAAATAATGCCAGAAGTCATTTCTGTAAGATCTTAAAATGTGATCAAAATGGTGATCATGGGCATGAAAGAGGGGTGGGAGGAAAGTAATATCAATTATCAAAACTTCATTTCTGTTAAATAGAAGAATGATAGAGTTCTGTGATAAATTTTTGAATTTCAGATGCTCACATCTCATTAGTGAAGAGACCTGGTTAGTAAAAGTATTGTAATAAAGAACTTAGGAGCTTGAATTTAGAAGAGGTTCAGAATTTCTTGAAATCAAAGAAATCTGATTTCTTAGCAGGATAAAAATGCTATCAGAAATTTAAATAGATTCCAGGTCCTTCTTCAGGGCATGATAGGATTAAAGAATGAATTTAGGAAAAGGAGAATGAAAAGCTTCATTTTTTAAAAAAAAGTTAAATGTTACAGATCAAGAACTGCAGAGATAAAATAAATATAGCCTAAAGTAGGACTGATCATGCGATATTAAAACCAAGAGTAAACGTTAAACACTACATACAAAAACCAAGCTGCACAAATAAAAGCAGAATAGGGAAAATGTGGTCATTAGCAGTTCAGATGATACTGATACAGTGCAAAAGACAAAATGAAACCTTCACCTCATTTTATCCTAACGAGGGAAAAGGGTGAATAAACTAGACTACCAGACAATTAAAAATTAAGCTAGAGGTATTTCCATTGCCAATTCAAGTCAGAATAATCCTCCAAAGTTTTGAGGACCAACTCTTACTAGGAAATTCAATGAAAAAAGCTCTACAACAATAATGAACAAACGACATGTCTGATTTGGTAGTAAGGATTCTTAGTAGGTCAGCATGTTCTGGGAGGGAGAGCTGTTTGAACTAAATGATGATAACTAGTGGATAACGAGGGTTTTGAACAGATGACAACAAAATTCATCTAAAATTAGGAGGTTTAAGTACTGCAGGAGTGGTGGTCTGAATGAATGAGGCTACCAACAGGAGTATAAAGAGCCATGAAAACTGGTACAAGTCAGTCTAAGAAGAGCTATACTGAGCTGTCATATTTCAGGACTAGACTGCAGAGGCCCCTTCTAATTCCTGATTATTGCAGTAACTTCTAATTTTTCCAATCTTTTTTTTTACACAGTTCTTCCTACTCCGCGATATTTCAGAGTTTAAATGTCAAAATGAATTATGCAATGGAGTTCTTCTTTGTTCCCTTAATTTTGACAGACTTCATTCTTTTATCTTAGACATATTTTTTCTTACAAAATTACACAGATTATTCAAGCACTCAAAGCAAAAGTCAACAGAAACTGGAAACAGAAAAACTAATCTGAATTGGATGTATAGCTTAAATGTATTAAAATCCAAGTTACAGACTTTATTCATTTTTTTCTCATACTTTTCAGGATATATTACTTGAAATTATTGCAGAAACATTTAAAGCCATTCAAGCCATCAGTACAGTAAAACAAAGGAAAAATCCTAACAAAAAGAACAGGAGCTACATAACATGAAGACTAAATTCTTTGCTCTAGCATTCAGTTTTGTTTCAAAACATCCTTAGTTCCTGCTGTGCATCATTAGCAAAGACGTTAGTGCCTTGGTCTCTGCCTGGCCTTTGCTGTAATTAGTGCTAAAGTTCTGTTCAAAGCACCTCTGAACAAGTTGTCATCCTTCATTGCAGCTTCCATCTTCAGCAAAGCTAAGCTTCTCTTCAAAGTATGAAACATCAAACGAGTCTCAGCATTTTCAGAAACAAACTTTAGTTTGATGCTCCCTGTGTCTTTCTGCCCACCACCTAAGCACTCTTGTGGTTAGGCGAAAACTAATTCCTTCCTCTGGGAACTCCTACCAAGCACTGGGAAAATTGCATGGTTTTGATTTTTTTATGCTGCAAAAGCCATAAAATTTCAAAGACCCTCCAGCTAGTTTTATTAAGTAAAATTACATCACTCAGCAGTCCTGAAGTTCTAGTTCAATGCACATAGGGGAGAAAAAAGAGCTAAAGAAATCCTATTAAATCTCTCTCAAAGTATTTTAGTTATTTAAGTTTCCAATCTCAGGTACTGTATAAAAGTAAAACTTTTCTGCCTCTAAGCTATCTGCATAGAAAACATTTAGGGTTTGTTTTTACCTATCTTTGTCGGACTTGTTAGGAAATTTCAGCAGCAGGGATGAAGAATGCAATTAATTTGCTGAGAAATATCTGTGCACACACATGGGTTTGCATATCCATATGCTGACATGCAACTATACATCACTACAAACTACCAGATGAAACATTTGTTAGACAATCCCTAAGCCAGTCAGTTTTCTTTTGGCTTGCATAAGATCCTTCATCAGTCAGATGAGATCAGTGCAATTCATTAAAGATAGCACATATTTTTCTTGAGTCTTTAACCAAGTGATATTGTCTGGCAGTACATTCAATATATCTTGCACAGAAACTTAGACTTAATTACTTGTTGATTGTTTGGAATATTTTAATTTGTATGTCGCCTATATTGTTAAACATATTTTCCTTCAAATGTGGATTTTTGTTCACACATTTATCCTTAGTTTAGTTTTAGCATTTTTCAAAAAACTTGCTACTTACTGGCTGCTATTTATCACCTGGCCGCTATTTATCACCTGGCCTTTTTAAGATTGTGCCAGGTTTTGAACACATTTCTGTAAAGAGGTAACTCAGGGTTACTAAGTTTCCTTTGAGACAAGTAGCCTATAACATTGGTGATAGAAATCATAGCTGTGTTCTTAGGAAAACCTACAGGAAACCACCATTATGCAAACTTTTGCTCCCCAACCATTACAGTACCTGTTTTTTTTTTTACTTAATTATGGTCCTAGATGGGCAACAGTCTGACTTGCAGATTTTTATGCTTTTTTACATAGTCTCTTTATATTTAGAGGTAAGAAGATCCATATATGTTATAAGCAAAATGAGTCATACAAGAAACCACATACAAAACCATTGTATGATATTTATGGGTTGGTTTACAGTGGTGCTGTAGATGAGAATGCTGATTATTCTAACCTAGTATATTCTGCCTGACAACAATCAATGTAAATTTGAGAAAAAGGCAAGAACAATGTCATAACCTATTTTTAGAAGCTTTTTTTCAATTCCCCTCAGTCAGTCCTTGCACATGTCCTGAAGCATGAAAATATCAATGGATTATTTTAATTTTCTCTAAAGTAACTGTAAAAGACTTTATGGTGAATTCTGAAGTTGCCTGTAAAATCCTTGTATTTATTTAAAAATATGTAGATTCTACAATGGATTAATTGCACTTTCAGGTAGATAAATCATGTCCTTCACTAACTTTCAATTGTCTGTCTTTTAACTGGAGCATGGCTGATTTTGGATGAAGAGATGAGGCTATTTTAATTTTAGTTTATTTTAAAATCAGATGCTGTTAATGAAATTGCATTTATCCTTCTTTCATTTCCTTGTATGTGTATCTTTAAGTGTCGGAAGTTTTTCTCTTGAGCTGTAACGCTTGATCCTCATTTTGTCATTCACATCTTGTGATATGAAAATAATTCTTTTCGTTTTGGATGAATAGCTCTACTGGCAATGCTGATTTCAAAAGCTCCTGTCACCCTCCAAACCCTCACTGTGCCTGCTCTTGTTATTTCTCCTGCAGCTTGGTAGGTTGTCAGCTGTTTCAAACCAAATGACTGCATGGCCAGGTTCAACCTGGACTAAAATATTCTCCTTAAACACTGGTGCCTCTTCCTCCCTCCTTCCTTTTTTTTTCTTTTTTTTTTTTTTTTTTTTTTTGTCTCTGTACTCTTATATTTTAAGCTGCCATCAGTCCACAGGGGAATCCAGCAAAACGCTGAACAGAGGACAGTGAGCTGTGACAGCTTGCCAAGGCAGGAACTTCTTAAGCCATACTGTCTCCACAAACCCTTCATCTTCAAATTGAGGCTTCTGTCTGTTAGAGAAGCTATTTACAAGATTGGATTTTTCCAGAGAGTCAGGGAAAAAAATTTCATTGCTTATATATAATGATCTGACAGGCATTGTGATATGTCCCTGTTCAGGGAAAGGCTCAGCAGCTCTTATTTCTTTTTTGCTGATACAGGTGCAGCTCTTACAGGCTGCACTTTAGTTATCTGTAAATATTTTCTTAACACGTTTGAGAAGGAGTAAACTGATAGTTTTTCCTCATATAACTCAGCAGCTTCCCAGTTCACATCACATGCAGATCATATTTTCATTTATTAAAGCCTTTCAAATATAGCCTTTCAAATTTTCATTTTAAGTTAGTCAGGGAAGTTGGTTGTGTGTAGTCATTTCCTAGTTTTATGTAGAGCAGCCAAGAACCTTGATGGTATTAAGTGATGCAGTAGATATTTGTCTGACAACAAGGCCTAATTTGCATATATTTATCTGCTCAGATGTTCATGAGCTTTGTGTTTTACTGCACCTTCTTAGAGCTGTTCTCAAGGCTTTGCAGGTGAAGCAGCAGAGACCAGCTATTAGAAAAGCTTTCCATCTTACAAAGGTTGAACAACAGTTGAAGTCTGGAACAGTTGTTCCAAGGAGAACAAATAAAACAACTTTACCAGCAGCTTAGTTCCTCTAGATATGCTCTTTGATCAGATGTTGCCTTTTTTTCTCTCAGATCTCAGGCAGTTTTCAGGCCATTATTTATATCCAGGATATACTATTGCTGCCTCAATTCCAGTGCAGCTTATCCTGATCTGTTGCTAAACTCTATTTTTTCCTGAAAGTTGTAAGCACTACAATATAACCTATGGAAGCTGTAGATTATGCTCAGAAATCATCTTGGGTTTATAATTGTATAGAGCAAGGGTTCTTCAGCAAACTGTGTCTCCAAATCTGTTGAGTTTATAGCAGCCCTGCCCATGTAAAATAGATGACATTAAGGATGATTTTTTTTTTATAACTAAGAACACTTTACATTTTTCTAGCAATTTAATTTTGTGTTATGACCCTTTTAGGCTGAAGCTGTATTACTAGAGCTGAGAGTCAGTCATTAAGGAAATGAACTTGATCTCGAATCTGGAAAGCAGTTTTCTTTGATTTCACTGTTCAAACTTCACACCTGAACTTTCAGTTTTAGTATGGGACAAGGAGGGAATGTGAAGCACTGACACATGTTTTCCTGCTATTGAATTTGCAGACACCTGAGCATGTCTATTTAACCCCTTTAGCCATACAGTGCAGCTACAGTAAGGCCAATGCCGTACCAGCTGCGTGGGTATTGCACAAATGATTTGACTTGCTCAGGGTGGGAGTGTGGGATAGAAATTCTCTTTACATTTGCAATGAATGCCTAGCTGGTCTGACTCTAACAAGAGGTATGAGTCTGACTGCATGCATGCAAAACAGCAGCTGTGTACATAACCTTACTCAAAAGGGTCCCAGCAAGAAATAAGGAAGTTTTTCCTTGGCAATTAGCTGGCATGTATATCAAAACAAGACTGATATGGACTATAGAACCAACACGTAATTAGTGTAATTTTCACATGCAAACTATAGCGCCAGGGTTAGCTTTACATGAAATGACTATTAATTTTTTTTTTGGGGGGGTGTGACATAATTCAATTAATTAACAAAAAGGAAACACATTTAAAACATGGTTTGGGGCTTAAATTTCAGCACTATAAGTCATCTTGTTCAGAATTGGTAGAGGCAAAGATATTTTTAGGAAGAATTCAATTATTATTTAATTGATTAATCTATTGTAGAATACATTTTAAGAACTTGTTAAACTGTGAACAAAATTTCTGGTTTAATATCATAGTTACTTGGTGAATCAGAAATTGTACTGCTGGTTATATTAAGGTGCACATTTAAGGGCTGAAAATAATATTGACACAGATCATATAAAATAGAGCTGAATTGCCCTCTAAAAAAGGTGTTGCAAATTATTTATAAGCATTATACTTAAAAAATGTAGATATGGACACAGTGACAGTGAGGAACATCTACTTTCTACAAGACAATTGTTAATTGTTTTTTGGAAGAAGGATAAAGGAATAGGGAAGAGGGAGACAGGTGCCTGATCAGAGATTTTCTGTAATTCAATAATTAACAAAGACAACTAACAGTTTCAAATCCATTCTCTACCATCAAACCTTGAGTGTTTCAGCAAACTCATTGGTACTTCACATAGTATTACCAAGTAAAGATAAAGAAATCATTTTGTTTTCAAGAAAACATAGTCATGTAACATTTGGTACATTTTTTTCCCCTGCACTTCTCTCTTAATTCCTGTAATGCCTGGCATAAGGGATCCACATGGACTTCTTAAGTTTTGTTAGAAATGCTCACCACTAGTGATGAGAACATTCTATAGTTTTCCATGTTTCTTCATAAAATGAGAGTATTTTTTTAAATAATACTCATTTCACTTGCAATCACAGCACATGATTACTTTTTACCTGGTTTGTTGGGAGCATTTAAGACTAGTCAAAAATTCTTCATGAGAGCAATCATCTGCTCAGAATGCTCTCTACAGGGCTGTTTCCAGTTCTGTAGAAATGGAAGAAACGAAGCCTGGCATTTTCTCATTACCCATGAGAAATTTGCACAGTCTTTAAAACTTCCTTAGAAATGTCAGCCAGAGCACTGACACAGGTTTTGTAAACAGTTCAAGGTATGCCTGTGCTCTAGCTTCCAGCTCTAGCTTCCAGCTAACAGATGCTATGTACCATAGTAGGAGGAAAAGACTTACAAGAAGCAATCGAAGTGCTGCAGTGACCTGGACAGAGCTGGCTTTGGTGTCCAGGAACATGACACAGCACATCACCTCTCCTGTCCCAAGTGACCACCAGAACAGATGGAGACTCAAGTCACAGGCTAAAAGATCTCAGTGGGCATGTTTCAGGAGTGCCTCATGGCAAGGGGATTGATGGGTCATGAAAACTTATGGCATACAGTGGGACTTGTGAATGACCTAAGCAGTGTGGAATAAGGAGTACAGATTATGCTAGTTTTGGCTGAGATAGAGTTAATCTTCTTCATAGTTACTGGTATAGTGCTGTGTTTTGGATTTGTGATCAAAACAGTTTTGGTAACTCAGGGACATTTTATTGTTTGCTGAATGGGGATGAACAGTATCAAGGCCTTTTCTGCTTCTCATGTTGCTCTGCTAGACAGCAGGCTGGGAGTGCCCAAGAAGCTGAACCCAGATGATGAAAAGGATCTCATGTACTCCAGGAAACCATGTTCAGCAAAAAAAAACCCTGGAGGAAGATGAGATGTAACTTGGAGTTACAGTATTTGTACTGTCAAATGACTGTTACATGTGATAAAGTGCTGCTTTCCTTGAAATGAATAAATATCTGCCTGCTGAAGTGAATTAATTCCTTGTTTTACTTTTCTCAGCACACAGCTTTTGCTTTACTTATTAAACTGTCTCTATCTCAACCCACAGGTTTTCTCACTTTTACATTTCTGATTCTCTCTCCCATCTCACTGGGATGGGGAAGTTGAGCAAGCAGCTGTGTGGTACTGAGCTGCCTATGGGGGCTAACCCAAAAAACCACAGAAACAATAACAACAGCAGCATTGTGTAGGAACAACACTGTGAATGGCTTAAAAAATAATTACTTTATTTTTAAGAATATAGTAATCCATTTTAAGTGGTAAACAGGTTGTATTATATATCCAGCAAAAAATATATATTTTATATAATTGGATACCTGTGTTAGTAGGGTTGTTTAGATAAACAGTCACAGTTTGTATTTCTGCAAATGTTGAAGGAACCTTTCCTTGGTAGCACCATGCTGTCATAGGGCTAAGTGAGAAAATCAAAACCTTAAGTGCAGAGAAACCTCCGATCACCTTATCTAGAAATGCAAAAATGAAGAACAAAAATGGAAGAAAGAGAAAAAAAGCAAAAAAGGGCTTAACTCTAGGAGGAATTGTTGCACTGGAAAAGTTTTGAAACTTGCCATTAAAGTCAGGTGAAGCAGACAAAAGTCTACTTGCGACTGAAACTTTGTCACCTCCAGGGAAGCTCTTGTGTTTTTTCAAGGATACAAAGGATTTATTGGGCAACAGTATGTAACAGAAGAAGGTGCTTAGAAGACTGGCAACCTATCCTTGTAAATAAAGAGTTTTCTCCACTCAGCTTCAGTTGAGTTATCAAAGATGTTACTCAATGAACACCCATGTCCTGATCTCAAAGGTGGAGATACTTGTGTTCTTTTGTGTTCTGCCACTAACAACTCTGATCTGTGCAAAGTCCTGTCTAAAGACATTTTAAAGAAGGTGGCAGTTGAACACATTTTTGCCCTGGCAGTCATATTAAAAGACTTATCAAAGCTTGCCTACACGGAGCTGTTAGTATGCAGCATTCAGGGCTGTCATTTACAGCACTAGCTACCTGATGCTACTTCCACACCTTGGCACTCATAATGATCATTAGTTACTTACCAGCTTGTACAGATTTAAAGTTTCCCTTCCCTGGGTGTATAAGCCAGCAGGTGAAGGCAGACAGCTCTGCCTATGCTGTCTGAAAGCAGAAGAGCAAGGTAGTAGAGACCCTCCAGTTGAAAGGCTCATCTCTGGATGCAGTCAGGCTTGTTTTAGTTTTTCTACTTAATGCAACAGATCAGTAAACTACACTTCATCTAGAAATGAGCTTAGTACTCTAGGCATCCCTTGCTCGGATCACTTCTCTAATTCACTTAATGATATTTGTCTGCCTTCAGTAGACATTCTGGGTATGCAGCCTAGGAACAAATAATAATGATTTTGCTAGAGGAACTATAAACTCACAACCTAACTAATTGAAATTAACTTAATATTAATCTTAAAAAGATTACTTTGTCATATTTGGAGATGTAAGATAAACAAATATTTTTTCTTTTCTCTTTAGTAGGGTTTATTTTAAAAAGTCAGTGAAGTATTTGTAGGATCAGTAAGCCATTAAAAGCACTACTTTCCCTATCATGATCCTTGTAAGAAAGATAAAAATTTTTCATTTTATCATTAACCAATTATAGTATCTACCATAGTAACCATAAAAGAAAGGAGACAAAGTCTAATTTAATTACATATACACTATTACATGTTTATTAAGATAGAATTACATCAAAATTATTATTATTTCTATTGTGCCTACATAAAGGGAAAATTCAATACAGTACTAAAGCTTGGGCAGTTAGAGGACAGTATTAAACAGCTGTAAACCAAAAGCTGCACCTTTTAGATGTCTTTCAAGATTACATTTGTCTTATTCAGTTGTACTTGACTTGGCTTTTGTAGTGTGCATTCAAAGAGATCAGTCCATTGGTTTTAGAGGAGAAAACAAGTTATTTCCATGCTAGCTTCTGTAATGCAACAACTGAACCATCACAATGTGTGTGCTTTGTTTCACAAGAAAGTTGTAAAGTCCTGAGTCAGAAGCATCTTCATTAATGTAGAAATAGGGATTATACAATTTTACAGTGAAAGCTTGACAATCCAGAATCAGTCTTGTTAGGGCCCCAGCATAGTCACTGGTAATTACAGTGGTCATTGTGATCATTCTTTAAGAGCTACAACTCCTTTTGCCAGTGCAAGTGCATTCAAAGATGCTGCTAAGCCAGGAGGGATGGCTTTCTTGCAAAAAAGATGCATATTATCTCATGCTGTACCCAGAAATGATGCAGATATATGCAGAGAGAAAGGGGAATCAACTATTTCTCTTCATCCAGAGCCTGTGAGGCTTTAATAAGGACACTGTCTAATTGTAGCCTTTGGACTTGCTGTATCACAGGGATTTCTCCTTTTCAACATTTTGAGAATTGTGAGACTGCCTCAAAAGTGAAGTGAGAGAAGAAGAATGCTTCTTCTAGCCACCTACTGTCAACTTGAAATATGTAGAGGAGAGAACATAGGTGATGCACTTTGGAGATCAATTACCCGAGCAGCATTCAAGAGCCTTGGCTTTATGGTTAAATACAATTAAGAAGGTACCTTGTATGCAAATTATCAAAACAGACTTGATTTACTCATTTGCCCTTGAGGCGTTGCTGAGAAAAAACCCAAGTTAATAGTAATTACCTCTAGAAACAAACTAAGCAATATCCCAACTTATTTCCAAGGGCAAATTCCTTCCATCAGTTTCTGAACTGTGAAGTCTCTAAGCTTAGTCATTAACATGTAATTTAGATATTGATTGTGAGCCCTTTAATTCTGGTCATGAAGTGTCTCATCAAAATCTACTTAGGAACTCTTGCGCTTCCTTCTGATATCAAAATGTTCTGGGCCTCACCATACAGACATAGAAATACCCATTTATTATGTTTACTTTTATATAATTCCCCTAAAAATTCTCAGCTTGTGCTTTAAACCTGCACGCATTAAATACTTCAGTGAAATGTCTTAAAAGTAATTTAAATAATAAGGAATACTATGTTCTTGCCTTTGTGTTTTGTTTTGGAGATACTGACATTGCAATTTTTAAAATTTCCTTTTTCTGTACAGGACTTCTTAACTAGATGGTTACCAGTTCTATTCTTCCTTCAGGATTACAGTGATGTAGCAATAAATAGTTGCCAAAAATATTCCTGTTTATTTAACAGGGTTTAAAATCTATTATAATCACTAGCAAGATATTTTTGTATGCCTGGAAGCTCCAACTTTAAATCAGACAAATCTATTAATGAAAAATCTTTTTCTAGGTATTATGACTTAGGACCACCTGAGGTTTTAGGTTTGACCATAGAGAAAAATATTACCATATGGAGTTTGACTTTGCTAATTTGTTGCACTAATTCTTTTCTCTGCAAAGTATAGTGCTTTCTATTAATAGAATTAAAATTTATTTTTTAAGAAAATATGTAATTAAGCTTAAGATTGTTTTGCATTAATTACAATTGGAATCAAACCCACTTCAATTTTCTTACAATTGGCGAATATTTCCGGATATTCTTTCCTAGTCTATATGTACTAGTATTATAAGATAGTATAAGGTAAGAAACCCAGTCAAGGTTTTATTGTCAACTCCAAAAAAAAAAAAAAAAAGGTTTTACTAAGGATTTTCATTTTCTTACGGTTGATATGGCTAAATCACACAAGTAGTTGGACCAATTCTTACATTTTAACACATAAATTAAAATTAGAGGCAAAAGGACATCACAGAGTTGATTTATCTAAGGAAGAAGAAGGACTGAAATTAATATGCAGCCCTTAAATTATGGCTTTGGACCGTTTAGACTGATTACCAGTGATTAGTTTGGCATGCTTTTGTGGTGAAGGGTACATAACATGGTGGGTTAGGTGGGAGCCAGGCATTGCTGATGCCAACCTCCTGGTGCAGAAGACCAGTCCACACTGTAGTACAGTCACTCATTATCTGTTAAGTATTTCTGAGCTCTCAAATAACTGCATGAAGTTCCTTTCTAAAGGACTTGGTCCTTTACATACACTACATTCTTCTGCTGAAGTAAGTGCTCTAGCAGGTGGGATGTGCATAAGGAGCAGGAGCAACCATATTGCTAGACAGAATATCTGTGCTAAAAACTCACCTGCTGGTCATCTGCTTGGTCACTTGGTGAAGGATAGCAGTGAATGGCTCTTGTTGGGACAGAAGCAGAGCTAAATTTTCCTGCATTGGTCTATTGCTGCTCAGATTTTGTCCTCACCACATCGAGACTCCAACTTAATATGTATACCATTGTTTGATTTGATTATACTACATGAATTAAGTAGCTTTGTTTGCAATAATGCTCTACTCAGACATCTGATTGTAGAGTTCAAGTCCCAAAGAAGAAGATATTATTAGCATCTACTAATGAAACTAATTATTAGCGTCTACCCTGAAACACACTAGTGAATGTAAATGTGGTTCTGCTTTGTAGTTCTGATACTTTATATTTATACAGGTATTTTTTTACTTGTGTTTAAGGCCAGAAGGGAGCATTATGTCATCTGCTGTGACCTTATGTATGATATCTGCCACTGAATGATATCAGCCAGTTGATGCCAAATGTTTATTTTTTTAAAAGGACATTTGGTCTTGTACCAAAAATCAAGTTAGATTCTGTCTCTTTCCATCAGTTTGAGTTAGTGCACAAACATCCTTCTTTTAAAAAAATTCACGTCCTCTTTCTACCTTGACTGTGTCTGGACTCTAGTTATTAGTTCATTAAAGCTTTTCTTTGCTAAAATAGAAAGATCTTTAATGCCAGGTATCTACTTCTCAAGGAAATACTTATGCATTGTGTCAAGCCACCCTTCAATCTTCTTTTTGACATGCTAAACAGATTAAGTTTTTAAGTCTCTTCCTCCAAGGCATTTTCTCAGCACTCAATGATTTTTGATTCTTTCCTCTGCCTTCTCCAATTTGTTAAATATGAAAAGCAGTAGAATATGCAGTATTCCAACAATGCAGTCAGCCATATCACCATGAGAGATTTAGTCTCCACTTCTTTGTTTACAGCCAAGGATCGGGTTATGCTGAGGTTACTGTGAACTGTTTTTCTCTTGTAAATCCTTTTCAGGATGCCCCTGTCCATGACCAAGGACTGAAATTATTTTTTATAGATGTATAAAACATTGTGCTCTTGACTATCTTACACCTGCTATGTGATCTAAGTGATTCAACAAGATTGTTGACGATAACAGATAGTAACAAAACACTCTCCAAGTTTTGTCACCAGTATGTCTAAGGACTTTTTTTGTGCTAGAACAGTTACAAAAATGCCCAATAGTAGTATTTAGCTGCTCTCAGCAGAACACCACCAGAAGCATTCTTATTTGATGACTGTATTATTCTGATACATGAGATGTAGCTGTTCTACATCTATTTCATTAAAGCTAAATTGTTTAACATGCAGTTGTATTTAAAAAACTGTCAAAAGACCAAATTTATTAGATTTACAGTTACCTTTATTCACCTAAAACAATTACACCAAAAGCTGAATATAATCCATGTAGATACATAATATGCCCAATAATTAAAAACCACAAACATTTTGATGAAGTTTGGAACTGCTGTCATTGTCACTTGCCTTGATGTCACTAGGACATTTATGATTTTATGGTTGTCATCCCAGTTTTTTTAACGTGCATTTTTGAGGTGAAAATTGCCTATTTTTCTTTCTTTGTACCATCTTATCAACAGTTTCTGAACACAGAAAAACACACAGTGTTGCTTTTTTCTCTTGCATTATGCTCTGTATTGCAATATTTAACAGAGAATTTCAAAAGTCAGGAAAAATAAAAAAACTTATCAACAAAACCAATGTACAAATGTAGCATGTGTGTGCCTGTACCCCCACAAAGGTGTTCAAGAAGTAACTGTATAGATTTAGAAAGCAGCTTGTTGCACTTTCATATTTTTTGCATTTTTAATGTGAAACATTCACATGAAAACATATCAAGACATCACTGGGATTGCAAATTGAAGCAAGCATACAAATTGGGAAATACCAACAGAAAAGCCTCATGCATAGCATTGTTTGCAGAATCCTGACACACTGAGAGTTAGATTGCATAGCAAGAAATTGTATGAAAAGTCTGTAGCAAAGACATCTTTCACCATCAGCATCTCAGTCTCGCCCAAATTCTGTTCAATTATCATACAGGTAATGAAGAACCAAACCCACACTATGATGCAAGGGCAGATTAAGATATATGTCTATGTGGATGATAGTAGGTACATGTTGCCTTGCCAATGTGTTATTTTTGAGTAATGAGATACTCTGACTTTCTCAAAGCACAGGGGCAGTGGTCTCAGGAACAACTGTCAATGGCACCAATGAACTAAAGCGCCTGCATTGCTCTGTGCACCTGGAACTGTACCATGATCAGGTGAACTCAGGCTGTACCACTTCTGCTGGGTAATCCTAGAAGTATTTGCACCACAGGAAGAATCAGTGGGAGTCACTGTAAGTCCCATAGTATTGGAAATCCCCTGGAATCACCTGGATAAATAAAATGGCTGCAGAGGAATTGATGAAGGGCTGATCTCATAACAATGTGTTACCTCTCTCAGAAGAAGTGTTAACATAAAATAGATAAATATACTTTGACCATGAATCCAACAACAAGCAGGAGTGGATGAGCTGCCCATGGCAGTTCTGCCAAAGCCCTTGGTTTGGCAGAAGAAATTAGTTCTGCACAACATTTGGCAGTGACTGACATGATAGGGTGGTGGCAATGAAACAGTGGAAATGGTCATGGCCTAACATTACCAAGGAGAAGGACGAGGACCCAAGGTGCAACACAACTGGGAAGCAGACTGCCCTAAGCCCTACGTCAGATTCTCAGCCACAGCTTTGCATGTAGGTAATGCACATGGTGTGTACCCAAGTGTTATTGTGGGGTTACTGTTAGTAATGTTACACTTGGTTGGATAGCAGCATTTGCAGTTCAAAATATCACTGAAAGCTGGAGCAGCAATTCTTCCTCACTTTAAGTTTTACTAACAAAGTGGGCAGAGCATCCATGCAGCTGCCTGGCTGTGGGGGTTTAACGGGGACACTGACCTTAGCGAGTAAGCGACATCAGTCATCAGCTGATGTGCAACATGAATTACAGGAAAAAAACCCAGAAACTGGGAAAATAAAAATAGCTCCATTATTAGCAACATAACTAACAGGTGAAGAACATACTTGCAGAGGGCACAGATGTTTGTAATTTTTCTGATCCCTTATAACTTCCTAAACCAACCAAGTGGGCTTTGGTCTCTGAAAATGAGATTAACAACCAGGGAGCAAATCTAAACATAGCAATTAGGAATTGAAAACTAAACAAAAGTAAGTGGGGAGAAAACCTTCCAGAGCAGAAGTTTTACACTATCTGAGAGTCTGATCTCAGGGGTCAATAGACCAAAAAGGAAATAGGGCTATATTTGTTGCAAGTAATTTAGTGGGTGTCATGTACAGATTATAATCTAACACAAATGATTTAAAATCCATTCTCATGTATGGTAAAACAAACAAACTGAAAACCAAACCCAACAAACAAAACAAACAATAAACAATCCCTTGACTTTAATCACCTGCAAGAAAAAAAAAAACATAGTAAAAACACTTCCTAAATCCATTATGTGTAGCTAATCAACTAAGATCATGTGTATGTGGGGAATTTGTATCCAGCATTGTTAATATCTAAAAGCACTGCCTTTCTTGAAGACACTAGTAAGCATTGTCTAAGTTGTTACTAGAAGGAAGCACTCGTACACGTTCCTTTTTTCTTGCATATACATTTGGACTTGTTAAAGGTCTGAATTTCTACTTCAAACTAATTTGAGAGTAATTTAAGAGACTATTACTCTGTCTAAAGAGAAAGAAAAATGCAGCATTCTGATCTGGAAAAGTCTTTAGGATCAGTATTTTATCTTGCTCCACAAACCAGCAAGCATGAGAATGACATTTTTAAAGGCTATTTCTGAATCTGGCCATCCAACTGCTTGTACTGCAGTTAAGTTACTGAGACATAGGAAGTAGCATGTCAAAGTTACTTGTCAAAAGTAGTAAGATCATAGGTGCCCCTGTTTTCTCCCAAGAAGGAGTCTAAACTATCCAGTTGAACCTGAAAGTTAAGGCAGAAATTATAGTCTTTCCAACACAAGTGCTTATTGTATTTTTAATAATGAAAGAAAAATTGTGAGTCTGTTACTAATATTGTGTAGGTGGAAGAATTTTCCAGAACATACAATCAGTGGCATTATTGACTCTATCTTTCAGGAGTGTCGTGGAGGAGGGCAAAAAGGTGGGAGGAAGATGAATTTGAACACTCAGATCACAACTTGCAAAGTACTCACAGCTTTATTTAAGTTAAGACTATTTAGTAGCATATAGGAGACTTCAAACTCTGAAAATAGACTCTGAAATCTTCACTAACCATATGTTAAGGGAATTAAAAAGCTAAATCTTCAGCTTTCTCTTAAATAATTGCTGTTTTCTGGTATTGCTGATAACATCTTCTGTGACTATTGTGGTAGAGGGTTGTAACTGTAGCAGATACATTATAGTTAAATAGAAACAGGTGATTTTGGTATTGGAAGCTTAATTGCCATCAGCCTGAAACTGTTTTCCCAGAATGTTAGGAGACTCTCAGAAAAGCCTACAATATTAAGGTGTTTACAGCCCACGGAACTGCCATAAGGACAGTTGCTGCAACTTTACGTGTTCCACAGGAAATTCAACATCATTTTTCTTTTACTTAAAGATTGTGTTTTTATATGTTAAAGGTAGTGCTGCAGTTCAGAAGTTGCAGGTATTATTTAGTAGCAATAAGCACAGAATTCTGGTTAAAATATGCAGTCAGGCTTGTCTTGAAGGCTAGTTATCTGTAGCAGCAGAGGGAATATATGCTGGCAAACAGATCCATCTCCTCCTTAACCTGTGCTGTTCAGGTGTGACACCATCACAAATACACTCTTCAGTTTAAGGCAGGCATAATAATGGTAGGGTTTCAAGAATGAATGGTTTGAGACTGACTTACCCAGCAGTGAAATAATGTGCAATATGCATGTCACAAATGTTATGTCAGCATAATTAAATTGGAAAATTTAATTAATCTAGTATCTCAAGTAAATTTGTGTGGATAATTTTAATTTACACCTGTTCAATTTCAATGTAACAAGAGCCTACTAAATAGAGATGGTAAATGATTTGCCTTTCACATTGGGTTAAAGGTCTTTGGAGAACTAGGCTCACAGACTTACTTCAATATCCTTTCATGCTGCTGCTAATTCATCTGTAACAGGTATGATTCATTGAAATATTTGTGAAGAGCAAATGCTTCAGTGCAGATTTAGTCCAGACGATCAGAGTATATGTGAACTTTACTGAAGCAGAGTATAGTGCTCTGCTTGCTTTGTCTGCAGTCTAAGACAAGGCTGGGATCAAGACCCTGAAATTAAATACCTTAGAGTGTTTAAAAATTTATGTGCCTTTCATTACACATATGAAGCAAGTTAACTCCTCATACAGTGAAGAACAAAATAGTTGGTTTAGACAGAAATTAATATGTGCAATGTTTCATATCTACCCACTATGGTAGGGACAGGCTGTAACAAATTAAGATATTAATAATTTTTTTATTATGCTTTAGCTGAAATCCCCACTTCACAAAGAGAAGGCTTCCTAATTAATTTGCTAACATATGGAGGTATTTCTTGGAATCTTTAACTTTCTAAAGGACTGCAGTTTTGTTGTTAGGAAATGGCCTGAAGATCACTGCAATTATTTTTCAGATCCCTTATGTGTTATAACTTTCCTGTTACTTCCAGAACAGAAAACATGTAATTATTGATAGTTAAAATTTTAAAAAGCAGATCAAACCAATAACTTAATAGAAAACCAGAGCAGGTAAAAGTATGAGAGTTAGGCTGGGTATGTCTGATAGTCTTAAAACTGATGAATTTCAAGCTTCTTTTCAGGAAGGTGTCTGTTGCCCAGTCTATGGAACAGAGGTAATGAAAAGCAAATGCTTGCTCCCATTGAAGCAGAACACAGAGTTGAAGCATTCAGCTTACAAGAAATACCTTAATAATGATTTCAGGTGAGACCCCATCTGAACTGAATTCAGCTTCCTCAGTCTTTTCAGAACTGCCATGCAGATAAATATCACAGTTCAGCATATGGAGCTTGGGGTTTTTAAGTGAGATGTAATTATAGTGTAAACATATTAAAATAGGACTGAATAGTGTGAAATAACTAATGCAGTTCTGCTATTCTGTGGACAAAATAAACTTTGGGTGCCATTTTCCACATTTCAGGACAACTTTTAGTTGTGCCAATAAAATTTCCAGTATTCCCTTGGACATCACTGCTTTAAGATTTTAATTATATGGTTATCTGTTATTTCTACAAACCTTCTAACTTCTTGTATGTAGTGCCTCTCAATAGTACACCTTTCTTTTGACTGATGTGTAATTTAGGTTTGTACTCATATATCTATGTGTGTGTGCACTGGAAACAGAAGCAGTATCAGCCAAGCAGTCAAGGTCTCTTCCTCTGGGCAAACCCATTCCACCTGTTTACAATGGGAGTCCAACTATCTCTGGACAGAAACATGCTTGAAACTCAGCTTCTGAATAGCATGGGTGAGGCTTTGAAATTAATTTAAAGTACCTTGCTTTAAGAACCACCCTTGACTTACATCTGGTTGGAGGTAGAAGGTCTAGTGTGAAGTGTACATTGAGGCCTGTGCTTAGAAATATAGTGCCATGTATTCACTGCAGGAACAGTTTAGTAATTTTACCCTGAATGTTTTTCTTCATAGTTATTCTTGTTCTCTTCTTTTTTGTTAAATTTTTTGTTCATGACGATAAACTAGTAAGCTCTTCTGAAAGGTAATCCCCTGTTAGCTTTGCAGCTTCTATGCTAATCTCTTGTTAGCTTTGCTGCTGGTATTCCTGAAGCTGATTTGCATTTCCTAATCCAGAGCTGAATCTCTTTGCTCTGGGTACTTACATTTATATGGATATGTATTAAATAATTAGCTGAAAGATTGTCCCCATAGAACCTAACACAGATTGAAGACATTTTACGTAAGCTGATGTTTAAATGGCTTTCAAACCAAGTATGACTTTTTTTTCTAATTTATATTTTCACCTGGGAACAGACCATGATGAAGAAGCTGTGGTCCTGCAGCTCATGGAAATCCACGGTGGAGCAGAGATCCACCTGCACCCCTGGAGGACCCCTTGCCAGAGCAGGTGGATCCTCAAAGAAGCAAGATTCTGGCAGGACCTGTGGATCAATGGGGAGAGGAGCCTGTAGCTGAGCAGGTTTGCTGGCAGGAACTTGTGACCACACGGGAGGGATCCTCACTGGAGCAGTTTGTGAATAACTGTAGCCTGTGGGAAGGATTCAGGTTGAAGAAGTTGGTGGAAGATGGTCTCCTATGGGGAAGTCCCTGTGTTGAAGCAGGGGAATAGTGTGAGAGGGGAGGAAGGAGTGGCAGAGACAACATGGGATGATCTAACTGCAGCCCCTATTCCCTGTCCCCCTGTGACACTGGAGGGAAGAGGCAGAGAATTCAGGAGTGAAGTTGAACCCAGGAAGAAGGGAGGGATGGCAGGGAAGTATTTTTAAGAGTTGGTTTTATTTCTCATTACATACTCTGATTGAGTTGGTAATAAATTGAACTAATTTCACTAAGTCTAGTCTGTTTTGCCTATGGCAGGAACTGGTGGATGATCTCTTCCTGCTCTTGTTTTGACTCATGAGCCATTTGCTATAGCTGTGGAGGGCAATGGCAGTGGCATCCAGCCAAGGTCAACCCACCAAAAGTTTAAAATGTTTTATATTTTCAGCCTGGATATGTTCTTATGCTACAATGCTGATTTGGCTCTCATAAGTGTCTTTTCAAAAAAACATTGTCCAAAAAGATCAACAGACACTAACATACCTCATGATACTTGAGGTAGTAACAGTTCAGTAACATAGAAAGCAGATTGTTTATTGGACTAGCTATAAATTACATTTCTTATATTTCTATGTGTACTAGAAAATACGGTACTGACAGAGAATATAATTTGTGATGATTCGATTAACTAGACTGCTGGGATTAATTTTTCAAAATAGTCTTTCATTTTCATGCTTATAAACCCTAAATTGTGATTCAGCCATCATATTAATACAGAGCTAAAGAACACTTGCATCTCATATTTTTGAATACCCCCTAACTAGGAGAAATGATTCAATTTAAGATTCCCATTAAAGCCCTTAATAAAGAGTGCCAATTTTTTTCATTTGCTGTGATAATGGTAAAACAAGCATGACATGATAGGTACCTTAAGTACACATCCACATAAAAGTTTAAATTGTTAAATATATATCTTAAGAAAATTCTTGGTTATGCTTAAATTGCTGGTTTAGTTTCCCTGAATATATGGATTATTCTATTCTGTACATGTCTGTTTATCCAAGATAACATGCAATGCATTCATCATATTATTATGAAATCCACTTATGAACAAAGCAAAAGGAAAGTTTACAAACAAAAAAAATTCAAATGTATGGTGTGTTGATGTAGATGTAAATTATTTTATGTTGAATATTCAATTCCAACTATTAATTCTTTGTATAATATTTCTTGGAATCTTTGTTAAAGTCAGTGAACTAGGACGATAAAAATATTTACATCAGTAGAACTGTATACACAAATAAGAATTTTACTAAAACTAAATGTAATTAAAAATACCATAGAGAAGTTGGTATGAGCTTTTCTAGTCAATCTGGCTTCATAGTACTTATCTTTTATATGAGTGGTATAAAGCATGCTATTAAATTTATTTGCAAAAGCGAACACAGCGTGCTTCGTTGCAACTACTATAGCTGTATTCCCAAGGAAGAGACTGTTCAGGAGCAAAACATTATGAAAAAAAATGTTAGTCTGGTTTCAATTTAGGATGGTGTTTTTCAGTATTACCAGCCTGGACAACTGTTTCTTTTTTCTTCCCTTCCCTTCCCGGAACTTCCCTTCCCGGAACTTCCCTTCCCGGAACTTCCCTTCCCGGAACTTCCCTTCCCGGAACTTCCCTTCCCGGAACTTCCCTTCCCGGAACTTCCCTTCCCGGAACTTCCCTTCCCGGAACTTCCCTTCCCGGAACTTCCCCTTTTCACCTTTTTTTTCATTTTTCCTTTTTTCCCCTCTTTCTTTTTTTCCTTTTTTCTCTCCCCCCCCAAAGAAAAGGAGGGGTGAAATAGGTCAGTCCATAAACTGATAAACTGGGATGGCTGACAGGTAGCTTTGGGCAGTTTTATCTTATTTATTAAGAGGAAACAAAGTTCAGAACAGAAACCAGCAATTGCTACACTACTGTCAGCCATATGCACGAGCAGTTTTTTTTTCCAATGCCGTGCATCAAGATCTGTGCAACGCCAAAACCCTAGAGCCTCAGTATCTTGAAAAGCACATCTGTGAGAAGTAATAGTCTTATTAATAACAGCAATTGATTAATGGCAACTTGCCTCTCTGGGAGGCAGCTTTTCTCAACAACCCTTAAGTTTTGTTTTCATCTTCAACAGCAGAAAGAGAATTTATAACTCAGTACACCACCCTTCAGACCTGAATTGGATGTGATGTGGCTCATTGGGTAGGGAGAGATCAATGGGGCTTGAATGAAAAAGGGCTCTCTGAAGGTTGACGGCTGAAAGCCAGAAGAGGATATCTTTAAATTTTATTGTAAGAGTAAATCCATTTCTCAACATTAAAGTTTGCAACTTCTGACTTGTGACTGTTAAATGACCATATAAAAGTAGTAAAAGATTTTCCTTAAGAAACTGTGTTTGTCCAGAAGTTTGTAATATATTCTCTTGAAGAAGCCCTTACTTTGACACTTCGTCTGTATCATCACCTACACACCACACCTACCTCCTTAGGAGAAGGATTATAATCTTTGAATCAGTTTGCAAGTCTATTATCTCTACAAATTTCAGATGCAGGAATTAGAACAGAAGTCTGAAATTCTTGCAAAAAGTTCTATTACATTATTTATTTTGATCCCAGGTCATGATGAAATTCATCTTTTTCTTTTCATATCCTTGCAGTTTTAATGAAAAGCATGGAAATATTTTAGCATCGTTAGTTTTAAGGAAACACGTAAGCATTCCCAGAGCTAATATGGTTCATATAGTTCAGTAAAATGATCAAACTGTGTCATTTCATGTTAGTTAAATGTTAACTTGTATTCGACAAATGCAATTTCTCTTTCCCTGAAGCTCCAGCATGTAAGCTTCATGTGACATTTCTCCCATTGGGCCAGGCTGCTACTGTAAGTAAATATTCCATAGATGGGCTTCATAAAAATCAAAATGCCTGAATAAATTTGTTGTTTTGGAGCTTGTAATGCTGTACTGCTGCAGAAAATATTTGTAGTGTTGTGGAAATTTTTTCCAATTAAGTCTAGAAAATGACAATGCCTGACAATCAGAGCAGTAACTTTTTTATATATGTCTCATTATGGCTAACCCTAATTCCTTTAAGTCTTCTGCCAGGACTTGATGGGGTATAACAAAAGTCAGATTTAAATTTAAGGAGACTGCTTTAAAAGAAAAAAGAATGCTGGCTTGAGTTTCACCTATAAACCTTTGGATCTTTATATTAAACTTTCCGGTTCTGTGAGAGCTGATTCTCTTCACTTATGAATCAATAACTAAATATTCTTATTTAAAAAAAATAAAAGTATGCACACAAGATAGGAACAACTAATTTTCAAAGCATTACTAAAATGCTTTTAAACAGTTCATGATTTTATTTTTTTTCTCCTAGCGAAGTGTTAGGCTAATGTTTCCCCTTCATGCAGCTATCTTCAGTCTTTAATTTTTTTTAAATGTTTCTGGATTGCCAGGTGTGATCTGAGTTAGTGATCTGTTGACTTGTCACGTTCATATTAGCTGCTTCTCATTTCATTCTCCCTAGCCAAGCTTCACAACACTTCTTGCCTCCAGAGCCACATATATGGGGCACCTGCTTACTACAGCACCTTCTTTAATTTGCTGTTGTTTTAGGTACCCCCACTCCATTGTCTGCTCCTGCACTTATCCTGTCTCTGCTATCTGAACCTCACACTGCTTTTGTTTTTGCTCTGATAACCCCTCTAGGCAGTTCCCACAGCTCTTCTCTGGTTATTCTGTCATGTCTTAGGAGGGCTCCTGTGATACTAAGAAAGGCAGTTTCCACCTCACAGGAGGCTTTTCAACACTTTTATTTAACATATCTCACAGGAAAATTTAAGTTCACAAGACATGAGTAGGTATATTTTTTTCTTTATTAAGCCTTTAGAAGACTTTTACCCAAACTGTACTTCCCTCGTTGTCCCAAGGTCATTTGCACCGTACTTGCATTTCAGCACCCAAAAATGTTCTCTTTTCTAAGGTAAGAATGCCCATTCCCCTCATTACTCTGTTAACAGAGCTAACTCTCCAGAACAATTACACAGCAAATGTAAAACAGTCGGATTTCATGTAATCCTTCCCATTAATCTCACCTCCTCTAGCACTTCCAGGCTTACACTCCTTCCTCTGTCATTCCTCGAGGAAAGAATAGAGATGTCTTCCTTTCACTTAAGGCCTTAGCAGGTCCATGCTCATACCCACCATGGTGCAGCAGCTGTGGCTGCACGTACAATCTGTGAGGTTATTCTATTGGCACAGACTCGGGATAGCCTCAGAGCATTGCACACGTGGGAAAACACTGCAGCTGCAGGTTCCCTGGGCCACTTTTTGTGTGCAAGTACGTCCTGGTTACTGCATCAATTGTGTGAAGCCTTCCTTGTACAGCGAGCTAGACAAAAACAGCCAGGCTGTGAAAGTTCTGGTTTATGTGAAACTCTGAACAGAAAAGAAATAAACCAGAACTGCCCATGCTGCTTTTTTCTGCTTAAGATATGGACTTCATGAGATTGAAAATTGAGATTATTGATTAAAAATAAGTGTAAGAAATTTGACAGTTAGTTGTGTCAAGTGAGTTTTGTAGTCTTTTCAAGGAATGAAGAGCTCCCAGTTGTTTTCATGTTCTCAGTAGTTTTAATGCTCTTTCCATATAGTGACAATGTGAAGGGTCCACAGTTTATAAGGCTCAGGAGGATACCAATAGTTTTTCAAACAAGGTTCCAGTGAAATCACCTTCTGGATTTAGCAAGAGTAGCCTGAGATTTTCTAATGAAATGTGATTTTTTAGCACACTAATTAACATATGCCTCTCTTGTTCCAGTGCAAAGTTTTCATTGGATTTTTATCCCCTACCTAAACAAAGACAAGGAAAAATGGTGTTTTTAAAAACACACAGATCTGATCAATACGTATATCCTGTCTCTTTAGAGAAGAAGTCTCAGAAATCTCTGTAATCCAATATCACATTTGCATACCATTTTATAGTTTTCATTATTGCCCAACAACAGTCAGAATCTGATGGATATGGACAACAAATAGCCTGAACTCTCTTGAACGTATTAAGTGTTTGGTAGATTATTTGAATACATTCTGCTATTCCTAGGGAGAGATGTAACTCCTGAAAGAAACATTGCAAATATAAGTGAAGTGAAAAAAATGGCCTATTTAATGGTTTAACAGCTCGGTGCTCAGATGTCAGCTGTGTCACCAGAGTAGCATCTGATATTACAATAATACCGCCTAAAAATTCTCTGCCCAAAAAAAGGAGGTACTTTTAAATATGTTCTTGAGGCCTCAGCTTTTTATTTAGTTCTGGTGTTTTATTATAAAATACATGAAACTTTCTTGTGATACAGCAAGATCTCCAAAGAAATGAAAAGTTCTGCTTTCTTCAGCACAGGTCTGTGTAAGTAACTAATGTAGCATAGTGTGCTTGGAATTCTAGGGAAAAAAAAAAGAGAAGTATGTCCTCATTAATTTAACATTACCTATCCTATGCACAGCAGTGTGCACTTTGAAGAAATACACAATCACTGATTTGAGGACTGTATCATGAATAAGAATATCAATTTAGAGCTGCACAGTTAATGCTCTGAGAATTATATTCGAATTAATTGTATCAGCATATTGCATTAATATTATTTTCTGCAACGATGGATTTGTGTGTGCATAATGAAATCTGAAAAGTGTATGCGCATAAACATGTGTAAAAAACAAGTCTTTATAGTTTGGGTCCGTTTTTGGTGGGGTTTTTGGTGTCTTGTCTTNTGCGGACAGCTCGGGGGAGGACAGAAAAAGAAGGAGGTAGAGACGTTCGCTTCTTTAGCCATCGCGCCCGGCCGGGGGTGCCCTGTCGCGCTGCCTCCCTCTCCGGAGTCTCCGTGTCCCCGTCCGCCCGGCGCCCCCCGCCCGGCCTCCCCCGCGCTCCTCCGGCCCCTGTCCCTCCCCAGCCCCGAGCGGGGCGCTGGTGGGGCGGGAGGCGCCGGGCAGGCGGTGCCCCTGCCCTGCTCGGGAGGTGATGGCCGGCGGCGGCGGCGTCTCCAGGGCAGCGGCAGAGCCGGGGAGCTGCGCCGGGATCGCGGTCCGCAGCGTGCTGTCCCTGCCCAGGCCCGAGCCGTGCGCTGTCGTGGGCCTTGAAATCACGGGTTGTGAGCAAAGACGGGCAGGGGCCGCCGTCCTGCGCCGGGCAGGGCTGGGCTGCCGTCTGCAGTGGGCCACGGGGGCCTGGCAGCCAGGCGGGACGAGGAGCCCGCGGGAGGTCGAAGTTAAACCCCGTGTTTGTGGTGCCAAAGGAACGAAGTGCCCAGAGTTAATAACGAGCATCAAGGCGATGGCAGCAGGCGTGTGTGTGAGTGCAGGTGTAGGTGATGGTGCTCCCCTCGAGGTGTCCTCTGGGGAAGAGAGATGTGGAAGAAGGAGCAGTTTTAATTCAGATTCATATCAACAGCTTATCTTCACCAACTTTTGTATTTAAGTAGGAAAACGTACAAAATTTTGTGGTGTCCGTACTTGCCTTTTCCAGATTTCAATGCTACTGGAGTTGGCTACACTTCTCTTACTAGGTTGCCCTAGATTTCAGACCAGGTTTTTTCATACCAAGTGCTAGGCCACCCGGTAGTGTTTCTTTACAGTGTTACCATAACTTTGATTATGGGAGCTGTAAAAGTCTACAGCTTTTCACCAAACTGTAGACTTTTGTCTTTTTTTTTTANGTTTTACAGTCTCGATCCAGGACTGCAGTGTGTGCGGCAGGGAAATGGAGCTGGGAGCAGCAGTGAAGCTGTGAGCCGGGGCGGGCAGAACTCCCCGANCCCGGGCCGGAGCCGAGCCGAGCCGAGCCGAGCCGAGCCGTGCTGGGCGCCAGCGCTGCCCGCGGCACCCGCGCAAAGCCGAGTGCGACCCTGCCCCGCTGCCCCCGCAGAACTACATTTCCCAGGCGGCGCCGCGCCGCGGGGCGCTGCGATTGGCCGGGCGCGGGCCGGCTCAGCGTGGCGGTGCGGCAGGTGCCGCCGGCGGGGGCGGAACATGGCGATGGGNCCAGAGTTAATAACGAGCATCAAGGCGATGGCAGCAGGCGTGTGTGTGAGTGCAGGTGTAGGTGATGGTGCTCCCCTCGAGGTGTCCTCTGGGGAAGAGAGATGTGGAAGAAGGAGCAGTTTTAATTCAGATTCATATCAACAGCTTATCTTCACCAACTTTTGTATTTAAGTAGGAAAACGTACAAAATTTTGTGGTGTCCGTACTTGCCTTTTCCAGATTTCAATGCTACTGGAGTTGGCTACACTTCTCTTACTAGGTTGCCCTAGATTTCAGACCAGGTTTTTTCATACCAAGTGCTAGGCCACCCGGTAGTGTTTCTTTACAGTGTTACCATAACTTTGATTATGGGAGCTGTAAAAGTCTACAGCTTTTCACCAAACTGTAGACTTTTGTCTTTTTTTTTTAGCATCTGTTAGTGTTGTGAGGAGGACTTGTGTTTTGTGATGGTGGAGGAGAAGGAAGGAGCAGTTCTTATAGCTGATTATTTCTCTGAACTAGCACCTCAGGCAAAGAGAAGGATGGTCAAAATTTTGGGGTTTTGCTTGTTTTGTTTCTCTTTAAAGAACTACGTAGGTTATTAATGCTTATAGGGTGAAGAGGTAAAACAACAGGGAGGTCTTCCCACTGGTGTCCAGTGACAAGAGTGGAAGGAATGGCTTAAATCTACTTCAGGGGGAGTTCAGATGTGATATTAGGAAAGAGATCCTGAGAGAGTGGTTGGGCACACAACAAGGTACCCAGTAAAGTGGTCGTTGCCCCAAGCCTGTGGTTGTTCAGGAGACATATGGACAATGTTTTTGGGCATATGATGTGACTTTTAGACTGCCCTGTGTGGAGTTGGACTCAATGTTCCTTCCAACTCAAAATATTCTATGATTTTACATACAAGTATGTATGTAAAAGTTCTTATGTATGTAAAGTTCTTAGTATGTAAAGTTCTTATTTAGGTATCTAAATAATGATCTGACTGTGGTCTTACCAAGATAAATAATCTTGTCAATGAAATAAATCCCTTGGGCGTCATTGTGAAAAATGAACACCTTCACTCTAGGCATTCATTGTCTTTTCTGCTCTTCCTGGAATGAGTAAGCAGTAAATGTGTTGCCCTTCTGCTGCTATAATTAGCTTCTTTTAAAAACTTTAACTTATTAGGTTTTCTTATTAAAATGTGTTTAATGTTTGGCACTTGATTCTCTCTTGCTGTGATGTGCTGGCACTGCAACTTTTGTTGACACTTTCATGTGGAGTGCCAGCTGTGCTACCAAGATAGCTGACATAATCTTTCTTTTAAGTGAGATCCTTTCCCTAACAAGTAATTAATGGCAAATTAAAATGGACATGTACAACTACTTTTTAGAAAGTTTTCCAGTCCTACTGTGGAGGTAGTACATAAAAGAATGAAAATCCTTGTTTGTTTGTCCACCTATTTGGTGTTACAGTTCAAGCAGGTAGTTCTCCTCTGTAAAGCTTGTTACTCTGTGTTTTCCTTTTTAACTGATTGAAACTAACACATCCCAGTCTTCTGAATCTTTTTGCTGCCATTTTTCATTCCTGTTTAATACTTTGCTTTTAACACAATGGACTGCTCCTACAGACAAACCCTTGGCTTTATGTAGACATAGCATATCTATGACTGCATCTTTGGAGAAACTATTGCAATATTGTAAGTGCTTCCTTCCCTTCAAATGCAAGCTTAAAATAAAGTGTAACTCATTTTTTGGGGGGGGGTTTATACATTGTATGGTTCTGTGTTGTATATGTTAGAGCTAAAGGCTGACTCTTCTTGCCCTATAACCTTCATGTTAAAAGCATAATAAGGAAAACATCTGTATGTGAAAAATGAAACTTGTACTTACAGTAAATAGTTCAGAAATAACATTTTAAAACTGTTCTGAGGAAAATCATGTGAATTGAAAGAGTGCAGGATCTTGTGCTGGGGGACATTGCTGTTCACACCACTGTCCAGAAGCACAGTGGTAACAGGTAAAAGTGATGGAAGTTAAATGTGTGAACTGAAGATGTTCTATACAAAGACTGGTAAGATTTACACAGCTTTTTTTTGGAAGTTGGAAAAATGGTTGAACACAGTGAATTGTTTCAAAGTGAACACTGCAAGAATAAAGCTAAGTTGAAATGTAATTATCTCATGAGATAAAACCAACTAATATCTCACTTTCTTCTTTTCTCTGTGCTTTGTATGTGTCTTTGTGAACATGGTTGTTTGGAAAGAGCGGTGAAGGACTAGAGAGAAGAAACTGCTTTCCCAAAAATTTTTTTTAAAAAAACTTGATTACTTGAAAAATGCTTCAAAATCAGAAGAACTTGAGATGTTAGAGTTAAATCTTAGAGAAGGAAGGTGTTCTTGGTGAAGGCAATGGTTTTATTTTTTTATGAATTTATCTTTTTTAGTGTTGACTACATAGAAAAGTATGCATGAAGTCTGAATGATTGGAGGTGTCTGGATCAGTTGTGTGAGCATGGAAGAGGTGGAGATGACTTTGCAGGAAGGAGAGGACTGAATTAAGATACTAGATGTTTCTGAAGGACTTGATGCTAGCAGAAAAAAATAACCAGGGAAGCTGGAAAAATTGTTGTAAATTTCTGCGTTGATTGTGAAATACTGCATTAAAACTGTATTTAGAAAATATGCAAGTGCTTAAATTGCTAAAATACATGGTCCTATACAGTAAAATATTCTTTATGATAACTAAAGAAACTGTTTTCTCTGGCAAATTATGGAGAAGTCCTATGGTTGGTTTTAAATTTGATTAAATCTGCAAGAATTTAAAGAGCTATTTGAAAATAGATTTGAATTAGTAGATTATTAGTCATCTGGTTTCATGGAATCGATTTTTAGAATGACTTCATGAGCTTACAAACACACAAACATTCCTATTGCTTTGGTTTAATCTTGCTGTACCTTTTCCGTATTATGGACATTGATGACAGCCTTCACAAATGAGGACATAAATAGAAAACATTGGAATGTCTAATTCGAAAATGAGATGAAGAATAACACAACTTTCCCCCATAGCTCACACTTAGAAACTAACTAAGCTAACTAGAAACTAACTAAGCTGAAAAGCCTGCTTTTATGATTTTAATTTGGGTGCTGAAGAGTACCTTTATTTAAAGTGAAGTAAAAAAAGGTTCTTGATTGTGAAGTAGCAGCAAGATACTGGAGAAGGACTATTCTCTTGGAAACTGTATGCATAATAAGAGAAATAATAGTTGATTCTTTCCACAGCATTTGAGATAATTATATTATATTAACATACATGCACTTTCTGTTCCCTGTCCTTGCAATGCTTTTTATATATCTTATACAAATTTGAGGTGGGTTAAACTATTAAAAAAATTAAAGGAATCAGAGTAATTCACTTTGAAATATACTGTTTGGCTTTCTATTATAGATTTTTTTTGACTGAAACACATAGAAAGAGAATATTGGGTTTGCAATATTAAAAGCATTTCTTATAGGGGATAATGTTAGTTTTGGAGCTTTCAGAAGCTTAGTTAAACCACTGATAGGCAATTGGAGTAACTGCTTTTTTGCAGGTAGTTTATCATTACTGCTAAATGTGATACAGGGAAGGTATCTGTTTAGATACAAGCTCTCTTCAGGTGGACGTATTTTGTTGAGCTTGAATCTATTAAAAAAGATGCTGAAGACATATAAAAATATTGTAGTAGTTCTACTCTTCTGCAAGGCAAGGTTCTGTGATATCTTAGTTTGCCGTGATTATTTTTAAAGGATTTCAAGACTCACGTATTTATAGTAGTTCTTTACCTTTTTCTCTCTGAGTCATTTCCCCAGCTGAGTGTAGAAGTTATGGCAGTTGTGAGAAATTGTGGGTGATAGGGTTGGAAGGACAATGTAATTGATAGTTTGTCCCAAAGCTCAGCCATACTTTTATTATTCTTGACAAAAATGTGTGTGATGTGCCCACAGAAGTCTTTAGTGGTGGTGACTCTATAATTTATGTCTTATTCTTTCCCCCAAAGATCTAACCTAAATTTCTGTGTGTTCAAGGCCTACATTTTTAAGCCTGTTAGTTCTTGTCCTCATCATGACCATAAAGAACAGGTTATTGTTTGGTTGGTTCCTATTTTTTAAATTAAATAGGAGCAGGGGTGTATTTTTTAAGGCTTCAGGTATTAAATATGATAATTTTTCTGAGAGAATCTTCAGTCCTGAATATACTTTCCTGTTTTATTTGAAATTAACTGGGATAGATTGGCACTATCCCCTTGTTTCTGCACCATATGTTTTTGTTTTTCTTTAGGTTTTCATAGTGAGCCTATTGTGTTTATTCACAGTTATTGATTATTACCATGTTGCAGCCAGAATGGCATCTTCCACCCTAAAATGTCTTTCCCATCTAATTTCTCGTGGTGGTTCACCATAAAGGTAGCAATTCTCACCCAGGCAGAGCTAGACCCAGCAAAACCTGCTGTCCTTGGTCGTCCTCTGAAATTGGAAGAATATTGCGTAGTTTCTTACTTGATCTCTTGTTGCTGTTTTCAATGATCTATAACATTCTTTTCTTCTGATCAGTGTTCTGCATGTGTATTTAGTTGAAAGAAATATTAGGTAAAGGAAGGAAACATGGTAGAGCGAGTGAAGAAAAAGGAGGAAAAAAGGTTTGTGATGAATGGGGAGTGTTTAGCATATATTAAATTTCACATATAGTTTAATAAATAAATTCTTCATTTTTCAAGATCTCTGATACTATTTAAGTAATAGTGATAATTAAAACTTAAATTTCTTCTCTTGGTCTGCTGAAATTCTGTTTATAATTAAACTTGAATATAAAGCCTTCTTGGTCTTGTAATTGTGAAAATTTTGGGTTTGGTCTCCAGACTGTGGAGCACTGCATGTTTTCTATTTTGACACGGCGTATGAAAGTGTTTGGCAGTTATGGCAGTTAAATAGACTTCTCTTTAAAAACTGTATTAAAAATTGAGATGTGGCTAAGGTTGAACCTGTGGAGGGAAACTCAGGCCTCACTTGCCTTCAAGCCATTTTAAAGATTTATTTTAAGTGGAGATTTTGTTTGCATTTATGTAATTGGATGTTTTAGCTACTGTTACAGTAGAGAGAGGTTTTTTTTTAAAACAATGCTTAAAGCTTTAGAATAAGTGTTCTCAGTTTGACGTGAAATAACAGTTCTAAGCCATGCCTGAATATATAAAATTCATTAAATGCAATTCTAAATGTTTTTCTCTGCTCTGTCCTAAAAAGACTGGGGACGGTGTAGAGGAAAAAAATGTTCACAATAATTCCTTATTTTCTGCTGGTTTTTTACAACCCCATAAAATGTCTATCTCCGTCACTCCTTTGTTTCTGAGTAACTAAAGTTTTGCAAAAACTTGGCAAAATTGACTAACAGTTCTGGCTTTAACCAATGTGTAGAAAACTTCAGTGACTGCGTACAATAAGTGAAATAAAGGATGCTTACAGGGGCCTGATAGCATTCTGTGATTGGATTACTGGAACTTTTCTGTCCCAGATGTCTCTGTTTGGCATCCTTGCTGTCAAAAGACAGATCAGTGACATAATTGATCTTTTCCCCTGTTCTGTTCTATAACCATTTATACAGCACATCCTGTGCAACCACATGGAAAATGCAGA
>VWZV01011696.1:0-82206 GCA_013397155.1 Irena cyanogastra
TGTACCAGGAAAGATGTTTGCTCCTCTGGGAATCTGTGTGCTTGTGTCCCTTAAGGGAAGGCATTCTAAACATGTTAACCATGCCTAAGCTTTGGACTGAGTCGAGGAATTCAGGAACCCAGAGTTTTGTGCCTATGGATTCAGGAATGCTGCTCAGAGATCACTGAGTGTGACAAGTAGAGTATATGCAAGCTACTGTATTTCTTCAAATTTTCATGTAACTCTGTGAGACATAGCTGAGTAAGGGCTTGTGAACCCTTATCCTTGCTTTATACATATGACCTACCTGGTTAAAAAGCCTATTTCAGAAGGATTTGGGCTTTCTGTTGACAACATCAAATGCAGGATGTGACTAGTGCAAGCCCAGACCTGTGGCAGCTAGAAGCAGCAGCTCAACCTATGGCAGAATATGGTGATTTTAATGTCTAAGTTTAGCTTAGATGTGTCCAAAAGCAAGGTAGTTTGTTAGTACTTAATAGTATTCCAGGTTATGGCAACAAACTAGAAATGCATTTACTCTTGGAGTGTGTTTGTTCAATTGTTGGGAAGGTTGGTGGCCCACCTTTGAAGTGGGAATAACTTGAAAATACAAATTTCTGACTGGCTATCATTTAAACTGTTTTGTTCATTGTACTTGAATAGATTGAAATAGTGTTTGTGGTGGGAGAGTGGAGGAGAAGCTGATATAATTTCAAGTTGCTTAATCAGAATTTGAAAAGTCTAGGTTGTGACAATTGGTGATAGATCAAAATGTCAGGTTTTAAATTGTCTATGTCAACTTGTACAGATGCAATCTATATTTCTGACCAACTCCCTAAGTTTCATGTGCTGAATTTTAACATGGAAATGGTCTGCACTGGCATAATAGTGAAGCTAATGATTGTACTCTATTCCCATACCCTCTGAGGTGTGTGGAACTTTGGATAAATAAATGTAATAGTTGGAAACTGCCTTCTGTATAGTACACAAGACTTCTGTGTAGGTTTGGATTAGAGCTAATAACTTGCCTTCCTATTTTATCTCACTAGGATGTCTCCCAAGAAATGTAGTTGGGATTTTTAGCTTCCATCAGTACTTGGTATTCTTTGGGAGATAAAATAGAGCTCAGCTGAGCAACTGCATAGTCCAGACTCATGGCTCTAAGGCCCTCAAGTCTGGCCTGTGTATTTTCTCTCCTTAGTCTGTGCTGTAACTTCAGTAATGAGTTAAATATTGTATGAAGAGTATAAAGAAGTGTAATCACCACTAAGCTTAGAATTAATGGAGTTACAAAAAAAACCCCAAAAAACAAGTAGATATTTGGCTCCGAATGTCTATCGTACTTGAATATGTGCAGAATATTTATGCTGTCATTTTACTTTAAAAAGTATCCATTATAAAACATGGACTACGATGCCACATCGGAAATGTGTTTATTGAAAAGGAAAAAAGTACTTCTGAAACTTTCAGGCTCTTATCATGCAATTGTTTAATATAATAAAGGCCACCATGTTAGTAATATGCTAGTGGCATATTCTTCCCTTGATAGGAGAAAAAACAGCTCTAGAATTCTGTTTTGAAAATTCAGTGCTAGATGCTTTATATCCTCCACTTTCTAACAAAATAGACATTGAATAGGAAATAGCTTCAATTAGTTTTTCATAGATAACTGCATGTTTGGAGAGCAGTGTTTTCATCAGCTTTTAATTATATGTAAGAAATTTGTGTTGGACAGATCAGATTGTTTTCAAATGGCAGTATATGATGTCTGTGTTCCAAAACTGGTCTATCAGGGGAGCCTTTAAATACAAAGTTAAACATACAAAGAAATTTGGAAAAGCACAGAATAGAGATCCAAAGTCAGCAATAATTTGGCATCTTTGGTAGCTAATAGGGGTTGAGGTGCTCTCCTAGCACCTCATCCCAGTAGTTGATGGGAGAAAAGATGTATTTTCCAAGACTTGACATGGGAAAATGGAGTTTTTAAAGATACTGGGATTACTAGAATGCTTTTTTGCTCATTAATCATATGTGAGATGGGGATGTGCATGCTCCAAACTGAGTGTCTTTGGTTTGTAAAACGGATTGAAGAGTAAGAGAGGCTGCAACCTTTAGGAAATGTGTATATTTTACCTATGATGTGTAGGATACTGTGCAGAGGGGAAGGAAGAAACTGGGCTAACTTCTGGACCCACAGATACTTTCTGTCTTTCTTTACAAGCCTGTCTACTTCATATTCTTTATCTTTCCCTGAAGCCCCTCCATTCTCTGTGTGTGTTTTACTAAAGTGTTGTGAAGAGTTATTTTATCTTGCACCATGATGAAACTGCCCTCTCCAGTTAAATACCCTTTTGTTTGTCTTCCTTACTAGTGCATTTATTAAATGGTTTACAAGAGGATGAGAGTAAATAGGATCATGTGGAATAGTTCTGGAGTGTCTTATGGATAGTCTTTAAAGAAAAAAACCCAAAACCATGAGAACAAACCAGAAAGACGAGAGATCTTGCGTGGGAGTTGAGTGAACTTCGTGTCCAGTTTAGTGTCATATTACCAGTATGGGGTTATTTTCATGTTTGCAAAAATGTATTTTAGGAGTGTAGCAAGATGGATGCATTACTTTGCTTTAAGGTATTATATCATTGATGTATACACAAAGGACTTAGGAGAAACACAGTCTTCCTTTCCTCTCTTCCCCACCGTATTCTTTTTCAGTCTCAGGCAAGGCCAAAAGTAATGTGTTGTTTTGCAGGGCAGTAGGTTGTAGGCTTGCTCATAAAGAATGGTTAATCATTAGTGTTGGATGAAAGGTCACCAGCATAAGAGACAACTCTTGAGTATTGTGATTGGGTCACAGAGCAAATTGCAAGAGGAAAGGCTTATCAAACCAGCTCTTGTAATACCTACTCCTTAAATATTCATTTTGATTAAGCTATAGAAAACTTACAGCTCTGCTTGTTCTTCTATGAGTGTCTCAGGGTGGTGAAGAGATTGTGTTCTTCTGATACGTGTTCTGTATTCATCAGAGAGCAGCAGTTTAGCTGGAAGGTAACAAAAAGCCTTCAACAGATTTAGGCAGTACCTGTTGGAACATTTTGTTGTCAGAAAGTAAGGAGCCTTTCTTCCAGGTCTGAAGTGATTGACTATTGACAAGAAATTCAGACTTTGACAAACCTGGCCATGCTAGGACCCTAGGAAAAACACCTCATTAGTGTTAACTTGTTAGTCTTGTGAGCTGTAACATATGGGCATAGTTACAGTTGTCCTTGTTCAAGGAAAGTGTGTGGGTAGCCTGGGAAAGGTGAAGTAAAAATGATTGGTGAGGTAAAGCAGAAAAATGTTCTAGTGGTACTTGCACATAAGGGAAGGAGGAGAGGAATTCGTAGCAGGCTTTTTTTGTGTGTATTTGGTGATGTTGAGTTCTTGTCTAGCTTAAAACTAAGACTAAATCTAGCATCCTGCTGAAAAGCACTTTAAAGAGCTCTAATATTTACTTTTGATGAAGGTCAGCATCATGTGCAGTGCGTTGTTCCCACAACATTCTCTTGTTTTATTTATGGAGCACTGAGAAGGTGTAAATCTGCAAAGTGGAGTAGACACTTTGTCAGAAAAGTGTGCCATAAAGTTGTTTAATTCCTTCATAAAGCTCTGGCTTCTGACAACTTCTTCCATGACTGTAAAAGTTTGAACCTTCCTTAAATACAGTTGTAGGACCTATATTGTTCTGTGTATTTAGCATGAAAGACTAGCTCTGAGCTCTGTAAATTAATGATCTTACAATCATTTCATAGGATCATTTTAAAGGGGACTTAATCCTTAGTGTTTAACAGGTGTTTCTTGAATTCTGACTTTGTTTTGCTCAGCTTTACACAGAACTTCTTCTCTTTATACAGATATTTGGTGGGCAGTTTGGTTCATGATTTCATACAAGGTAAATGTCTTTAATTGTGCCTGTGTCAGTAATTTGGTATGTGTATTGGATCTTGCTCCTAATTACATCACTCTAAGATATAATGTAAATGTATTAGTTTTTCCATGGTCGAGCGAATATGTCTCTGGCACATAATTCCAAGATACTGCTAGTTTGAGCACTGCCCAATTTAGAAAACTTTAAATGTGTTTTAATCCCTTTGTTTGTTGCTACAGTGTTCTTGTGATAGCAAAAGATCTATATGTGGCTCCAGTGCTGAGGAAGCCGGAAACTTAACCTGTTTTAATTGGGTTTCTTCCTCAATTACTGCAATTAAACCATTTCCCAGATTGTGTCATGTGGCGTAGGACTCTTGCTATGTGTTAGGCCTATTACCTTTTCTGTGGAGCATTTGGATGAAGTCCCTGTCCAGGAGAACAGCATAACCTGCTTGAGCCAGTGTGGGAAAGGAAGCCTCAACAGGCATTGGTGTGAATCAGTGCTAGACATCAGTGATTAGAAAAACAACACAAAAACTCCTGAAACCCTCCTGATTTGTCCCAAACTTGTCTAAATGATAATTTGAAGATGCAAAAATCTGAGGACCCATTCTAGGTGAGTAGAAAACAGATGAATAGCTTCTACATGGCCTTGGAAGCATAAGTTATTTTTTGAAATTTTTTGTTTTTATCTTTGTAGTTTTTCTCTTTAGGTCATGCTGCTATTACTGAACAGTCTTGTTGACTGGTTTAGAGCTGAAGGTGAGTATTATCAAAATGAAGACCCAGTCTTCATATTCTTTACCTTGTTTTTATAATATCCTTAGATCTGTGATCTTGAGCTCATCTGTGGTACTTTTCTAATCCACATCTACAGTCAATTGGTTTGTGTTTTTCTAGCAGTGACTTCTGTGACATCTAGTCTCTGAATTTCTTCAGTGTAGTGGCTGCTAAAAGTTCTTTGTTTTTTTGGTTTGGTTTGGTTTTTCTTGTTGGTTTTTGTTGTTGTTGTTGTTTTGTTTGTTTGTGTTTTTGTTTCTGCCTGTACCCTTCTAGTTGTCTAGGAGATTGCAGAGATTGTCTTGTGTTAATTTAGGCTTTGGGTGACCAAATAATGTTTTACCAGCCGCTGAACTCACTAGGTCTTTCATTAATTTAAGAGAGCTTGGCGAAAGTTGATTAGGAATTTGGCAGGTCTCAGAAAACCTTCCATGCTGCATCTTGGGGCATGCATTGTCTAACAGGCTCTGCAGGTAGGACGTGGCTGTGGACCATATCAGTATTTCTCTTGTGCTGTTGCACTTGGTTTTGCTTATGGGCTGTGTGTGCCAGATGCAGGTGAATGGCAGACTGCAAATAAGGCACCATCTGGTCTATGGTATTAGAATAGGAAGAGGCTTGGTGTTTGAGCAGTAGGTTCTGCATTCAGACTCAGTGTTGTAAGTAAATGCAGCTCAAAGGCAGCTGAGCAGTAATCATTGGTAGGGATGGTTTTGAGTACTTCTTGGTTCACTTGCAAGAAAGTACTGAAATAAACTACTAAATTGAAATTTGTATAAATCACTCAGCTAATTTTTTGGGTTTTTTTCTCTGGTAATAAATGCCTCTTTTCTCAACTTTGCCACACCTCTTTTACTTGATCTTAGCTTGACCACCTGCTTCTGGTCTGGCAGGGTCACTGATCTGTACTTCATGAAGGATTCCGTGCTTTGATTCATGTTGTCTCACAGAAGATAAAGCTCCTTGTTCAAGTGAATTCCTGTCTTCTGAGTAGAGTCTTCTTCATTCTTGCCAGACAATGTGGTTTTGTGTTTGTTTTGGTTTTTAAGAATTTTTTTATTACACTGTTAGGGAAAGCTTAAACCAGTGTTCAGACAGTGACTTCTGGCCCATACTAAACAAGGGTGTCTAGAGAGTCTGAAAGTGAAGATCAGGTGAGATTTTACTTCTGTTGTTTGGTGGTTTTTAGTTAAAAATCTGATCTGCAAGAAAGGAAGAATTTATATCAGTTCACTTTATGTACAAACAGCATGGTTTTGGTAAGAATTTGGCTGTTGAAACATTCTTTTTTATTGGAGAGAGCTGCTTTTGTTTGATTTTAAAAAGGAAAAAGAACTATTGCTTTCATTGTTATTACAAGTTGAAACTCCACTTCTGTTAACACCTGATAGCAGAATTGCATCCTGAGGCTCTCATAGCATGGACTTTGTCAGTATTTAAGAGTAGTTTTACATGTCCTGTAGAGGTGAAGTCAGGTTCTTGCTGCAGGACTGATTTGGCAGAAAAATTTTGCTCTGTGACACAAGTGTACAGAAGATGAAACTTTGAACATATTTGTTCCTCAGTTTTCCTTTGTTTCTCATTGCTGTGCTAAAAGGGAAAAAGATATGTCAACAAAGATACAAAACTTGGTTCAATATTTTGCAGCAAACATTTGGCCATGTTTGTGTGTGCCTGTTCTCTGTGTGGTCTAACAAATCTTTTGTCTTACTGACATGGCTTAAAATACCTCGGGCTGCTTCTTAAGCTGAGCTGTCTCTGGCTGGCTTGCAGCTATCCAGCTCAGACTATTCTTTGATATAGATTGACTCAGAAGTTTCGGGGTTCTTATGCTTTTGAAAATCTATATATCTCTGTAGTAAAAAAATTAACTGCTGCAGAGTTGATGCAATTATGCAACAGAACTTAAAGTTTAGTTGGTTAAAAAGCCAAAATAATACAGAAACTACAGATGTTGTAAACATGAAAATATTTTCTTGAAGCTTTGAGTCCTGGCTCTCTGCCACAGTGAGAGCATTCCCTTCCTTTGTAAATAAATTCAAGTCAAACCATATAGTATAGGAAAACTTACACTGAACTAGTTTGGACAAGTTATGAATGGTGACAAACCAAATTTGATACTTTTCTATATTTGGAGAAGAACAACTTTAATATTAGAATTTTTTTACGAGGGCAAATTCTTTAAATGAAGTAGTGAGTAAATGTTCTAGGAGATTATTTTTGTGGTTAATTCTATTACTCATGCACTCAAAAACAAGAGGAATAGTTGCTGTTGACAGCACTTCAATACATAATGTAAAGCTACAGAGAATCAAGAAGGAAAAAATATGAAATGCTTTCTCTTTTTCCTAGTTTCTCCTTTGGATGAGGAGCAAAGATCTGACTGATGTGTGTGTTGTTTTGGGAACCAAAGTGCAGTCCAAAGAGTGACACAAATTGTAATATTTCAGTCCTTGATGAACATAAGAGGTAGAAAGCAGTGATGTGGCAGAACTGAAGACGGATGCCCTCAAGAGACCATTATATTTGTTCCATGCAACTTCCTTAATTTTTCTTCTCAGACTGCAGTTTCTGTTTTTTCAGAGGAAAAAAGGATTATAGGAGTAAAGGCTTTTACTGTGTTAATGTTAGTTAGCCCTCTCAACCACCTTGCAGGAGTTCAGTTAAGATTTAGACCTAGTTTTAACTTTTCAGTGCACAAATACAGTAATTTTTTTCTTCAGTAATGAAATGAAGCTCTGGATTCCTATGTACCATGAACTGGGAACACCAGTTGTACAATCAGACCTGATATAACTGAGCTTGTGCTTGTATCCTGTATAATCTTTAGTTTTTTTGTTCCTTTAAGCTTTTTAGATGAGTGGGAATGCTCTGCTGTCTAACTTCTGCAGGTGCTTAATTTTTAAGCTTTTTTAGCTAACTTGTGGCTCTCCCCTCCATCCACAGGTTTCTCTTGGTTCTTCAGCTGACAAGTTAGTTGTATTGTTGACTGCCAGTGGTACCTGTACTTCTTGGTAATTTTGATTAGTGCCCCATGTGCTGTTTAGTTTGACTTTTCTGCAGCCCAGAAGGACTTACTGATGTTCAGGCTGTGGCATAAGGCCAATCCATTGTTTTATTTCTGAAGGAATGATGGTTGTCAGTTCTCTGTAATCTTAATGGAACAAGTTTTTTATGTTTCTTCCAGGTCCCTGAAGAAGTCTTCAGTTTTCTTTTCCCATTCCAGGTTCAATGAAAGGTCTGCACTCTCAGACTTCAAATTCAATTGACCTGCTTGAAGCAGGGAAGACAAATCCGCTTCTGCAGCTCAATCGTTGTCACAGAACTGTTCTTACCAACACTGAAATATGTGATAAATGTATTTAGATCTTTTCTTAACCAATGCTTGACTTCCCATGTCTTCCAGTCCTCTCAGAAGGACAGTAGCCAGAAGTCATTAGGTAAATGTGCTGCTTTGCTTGCTTGGGGTCATGGCATGGATGACCTTTGGGATCACATAATCCTGACAGCCTGGGCTTTCCTCTAGCAAGTAGTGCAGTGCATCTTTTCAGAGTTCCTGTTGCCTGTGGGAACTTGTAAATCTTCTGGTTGCAGATAATGAGTGTTTGAACTGCCAGTTAGTAGTAAGAGATCACAAATGTAGACTTTTTTTGCTCTTCTTTCTTCTTCTTTCATGCAAAGACTTTATCTTCACAGTTGTCTCTATGTCATTAGACATATATGCATAAATGCAATCTGGAAACTTATGTAGTGGTTATATCCTTTCAGGCTCTTATTTTCAGCCACTGATTTTGCTGTTCTGTCAAGGTGGCCTTCAGCACTGCCACTCTCTTGGCTAGAAGGGTAGGCAGGGGCTGAGCTCTTGAAAGCCTGGGAAAGGGAAGGCTTCCTAATGTAGCAAGGCCTGAAGTTTGCCTTCATTTTCAGATGGTTATTTGTTGTAAAGTCAGTGGAACAGGGAATAACTCCTGTTCCTTGACTGATTTATTTTACTTTTTTTCTTTATGTTGAAATCACTCCAGTAATTCCAGAGAAGCTGAATTAAAAAGAACTCTTCCACTCTAAATGAATCTAGGAAGAATATTTTACTGTCATTTTTCTATTTTTGTTTGGCAACTTGGAAAATTCTCTGTCCAAGAGCTTGCATATTGTCCTAAATTACTCAGTGTAAAAATGGGCATATAAGCTGGTCCTAATCTATAATATCTTGAGAGACTGGACTCCTTTGAAGTTTGTAGCTTACATGCCCATGTTTCTTACTTCTTCCTCTTAGTCCAAGTTACTAGATTGTGCCTTTGAGGAACCAGAGGGGAGGGAGGGCTTTCTGAGCTCTGTGTGAGTGGCAGTGAGGAGCTGAGCCATAGTTAGCTCTTCTCTCAGAGCAGTTGTCCTTGGAAGGGATGGGGAGTGTGTCCTTGGCTATGTGTCCATCATAGGCAGATCTGAGATCTCAGGTTACTTGAACTGACATCTATGGCATGAATTTTTAAAGTTTCTGATATTCTGTTAGTGTCTTTTTTGTATGCTTTTATATATGGTGGTGCTTTGATACCTCAATTTGTGATTTTTTTTTTTTTGCTTCCCTTTGCCCTTTGTTCAGGGTAGGTCTTGTGATTCACCTCTTGCTCAGGACTCAGTGTATTTTGTCAACATGGTTAGCAATTGTCACTTCTCAGAATGAGAGCTGTCTAGTGTAATTTGAGGTCTTACTTTCAGCAGATGGTTGGACCATACCATCTCAAGAGATTCTTTCCAGCCAAGGCTTTTTTTTTAATAATTCTGACTTAACTCTTGTACTTAGTTGAACTCTGCATCAAAAAGGCATCTGGTCTGAAGAGGAGTTTGCCTCTGAATGTTTTTAACTCTGCTTGTCTTCCCATTGATATCTTATTAATGTCTTCAAAGAGAAGTGACAAAAGTGATGCAGCTATATAAATCTGCAGAAATTCTGTGCGGGTTGTAGAAATCTATTTCCTTACAACTGTACTTGTTTCCAGAAGAAACTTCCTTGATACCTGCCTGTCTGTCTTCTTAGCAGTGAGGTAATGTTACATCATTAGAAGACTGTAGAGTCTTGTTTATCCTGGAGATTTTTATGTATGTACTGAATTTTCTCTAGTTAGAGTGTCTGTGTATGCAGTTCTGTGTGTGTAGTTCTCTAGTTCTTCTCTAGCATTGGAGAAGGAAAATACGAAAAGAATATAGCCTAATACGAGATTCAGTATGATTTTGTGTGGTTTCTCTATCAAAGGAAGTTATTCTGATAAAAGTCACCATGTGAGTTTTACCTCAGATGCAGTGCAGCAAGGAAGCCTTAGTGTACTCTGACATCTTTGAATCACGAAGACAACTTATTTATGGGGAGAAGGTAGAAATGGGAACAGATACGGAAATTAAGTGTTAGATTGGTCTTCCTATGTTGAAAGAAGAAAGGTTTGTCATTTTCTTAAGGCTCAATAGTTTCATGCAGCTGAATAACCCGGGTTTTGCATGAATGTAGATGAAATGCATGCACCTTACTGTGCCTTACAGCACCTTGCAGCTCATGGGAGAATGTATTTTCCCCTTGTTTGTGTATAGAAATTGTCTGTTGGGAAGAAGGGAGAGATGATGAGGATTTAGGACATGTTGCAGAAATTTTTTCAAAGAAGTTTTCAGTATGTTATTATATCTACTCCCTAAAATTCTTCCATGAGCTCCTTCTACAACCAGAAGGGACGAGAGGCTGCTGAACTGAAAACAAACTTCTGCCTGTGTGGAGCTTTAAAATCTGTTTAAGGTGAGGACCTCAGTGGAAAAGGAATGATGATGAGTGGGTAAGTCTTGAATTTGGAGAGTATTGGAAGGGAGAATAGTGTGTCAAAATCAGCTGTCAAGACTGAGTTTAAAGCAGCTCCCTGCACTAAAAAGTCATCTTAAATTGAGTTAGCTATTGAAGTAGAAGTAGTAATTGAGTACTTGCAAGTGCTTGCTTGTAGGGCAAGTAGAGGTGTGTGTGTCTGCAGGTAAATGAGGAGAACCTTGTGAACAAAAATGAGATGCAGCTGAGATCAGTTGAAAATGATGTAAATCGGAAACAATTCAGCAGTTACTGAACTGTAGGCAGTAATTTCTTCAGTTTAGTCACAATTGAAGTCTGAGCTCTTAAATATGATGTATGCTTGTATATTTAGAGTGTTGTTTCTATCTTAAGTGACAAGATTTATCACAGAAACAGCTGATCGTGTAAATTAACATTGTCTGCATTGAATTAAAGGAATACACATCTGGAGTCTTAGGCTTAATATTTTCTGATATGTACTCTGAACTCTGGGTTCTGGCTGGCAAGATGTGTGACTTGCTGGAAGAAAATGTTCTGAACTTGCAAGGTACATTAACATCCTCCTGTCTTTTCCTTCTTCTCCCCCTTCCTTTTGCCTAATACTGACTTCAGGACAGTAAGTCTTGCAGTTTTGAGGAGCCAGATTGCTGCAGCAGCATTAAATAAGGCACCAGGTTTTTTGGGCTAAACTATGAAGGAGGAAGGGTGCTGACCAGTGTACTTAGCTCAGTTCCAGGCAGGTAACAAGTATTATAATGGAGCATTATAGGCAGAGGTGCTAGGCATATCCTGAAATATTCAGGAGAGTGAAAGAGTCTGAAAAAAACTCTTGCATTACCAAGATTCTTGCAAGGAACTTCAAACCTGAGACCAAAACAAAACCACCACCCAAAACAACAGAACAAATCCAAACCAAACAAACACCCCAAACAAGTTTCAGAGCTCATGCAAGTGGATGAAGGAGGCCCTTGTGGAAGAATTCAGTTCATTTTTTACAGGTATTGTTACTGATTTGCCTTGTTACCCTATTAGTAGCCCTAGAGCATGTTGTAGTTCTTCAGTTTATTCATTGTCTTTTTCTCTCAGTAGCCTGTGTCAGTTCCTGGTATCCTTCAGGGAGTGATTTGGATGCTCAGCAGAGGCTGATACAGGCTTGTTGTGTAGTTTTGTTTCCCCAGTTGGCTTCAAAAACATGGAAGCATGTTAGTTGTTTCCTGTTGGCTTTTCCACAGGAAGAAAGGTAAAGGCTTCACTGCGAGGTTAACAGGTGGTTTTTGTCTTGTGTTCCTGTACAACTTCTCCAAGCAATATGTTTATCATACACTAGCTGTAGTGTTTGCAATGGTTATGTTAGGTCTACAGAAATTAATTCTAGTTGCTTTCCTGTACAATAACAAAGATGACTTTAAATAGTAATCATATAGTGTTTGCTAAAACTCAAAAATACTATGCAGCATAATAAGCACTAGATAGCAGTGTTGTTACATGGCTTCAGAAGATATGTTGTGGGTTTATATGAAGTGCTGGCCTTTGGAATTCATCCTCATTGTAAAGAGTCTGCTTATGATGAGAACCTTTGCAGGCCCATGCTTTGGCATCATCGTAGCTAGGAATATGGAGTTATGAAACATTAACTGAAAAGGCTTGTGTGCAGATAACTTTATGCTAGAAGGGGACCTGAGCTTAAAAATTCCTAAATAGCATTGTCTGTTGTGGAAGCATGGAGGTCTGATGGATGGTTGTAGCTTTTTGTTATTGTGGGTATGAGGAAGAATCAGCGTAGTTGAGGAAACTGTCTTAAAATCTGGCAGGACTGTAGCGGCACGTTTGGCTGGTCTCTGCTGAGTTGCACGTGTTTTTTGAATGTAAGTTTCTGACGATGGGAAAGAAGATGCCAAGTGCTTGGAGTGAGCTCAGATATAGAGGGACAAGTCTGAATGAGAACAGCTGAGATTTAGGAACCTCTGGGCTCTTCTCCTGTTGTTTCAGGATGTGGAAGGCATAGTTGTGAAAATCTCTTCATTACTGGACTAACTGGGCACATGGTATTGTGTGGCTTGCAGTGAGACTTAAGTTTGCGTATTGATGTTAAAGGTCACAGCTGAATTATGAAGCTGCATTATATTTAAAAGCAAACTGGGAGTCATATGGCAACAAGTATACAATAAGAAATGCAGTTAAGCTGAGAGGAATCAGTATAGAAGATAACTCTCGACATCATCTTGACTTGACAGATGCCTTACAGAATAAGACAGTTGTGATTTAATTCTTTTACACAGCTGAAAATACAGTGTGTATGACAACACATTGTGCTACATAACTTCTAAGCACAGACTACTTAAAGTGTCTGGCTAAACCCTGTGTCATGGTTTAATCCCAGCCAGCAACCAAAAGCACCAGGCAGCTGCTTGCTCATTCCCCCCTCAGTGGGATGGGAAAGGGGATTGGAAGGGTAAAAACTGGAAAACTTCTGGGTTGAGGTAAAGACAATCTAATGGGAAAAGCAAAAGCCGTACATACAAGCAAAGCAAGACAAAGAATTAACTGCTTCCCGTTGTTGGCCAAATGTTCAGCCTTCTCCAGGAGAGACAAACATCATCACTTTAAATATCCTCCCCTTCCTTCTTCTTCCCATGTGATATACTGAGTATGAAGACATGTGGTCTAGAATATCTCTTCTGGTCAGTTTGGGTCATCTCTCCTTACTGGGTCTTGTCTAACCTCCCATGCACCTCAAGCCTCCTTACCAGCATGACTGACAGTACAAAAAGCAAAAAAGGCCTTGGCTCTGTCAAATCTGTTTTTCACCAATAACAAAAACATCTGTATTGTCAACACTGTGCTCTATTATCAATGCTGTGTTTGACAGGAATCCAAAGCACAGCCCTGTACCAGCCACTTGAAGTAAATTCAGGTTTGTCAGAAACAAACCAGTACACCCAGGCAGATGAGTGTTGAAGTTTCTCTAGGGAGGGCCAGAATTGCCTGTGTGATGTTATCTTCAGCTGACTCTTGTGGTGGTGTGTGGAGAAGCCCATGTTCTGGCCCTAGGTGGGAAAGAGCATGGCTGACCTAGCAGAGGTCTAAGTGAGTGCCGCTTCGTGCATTCCAGCAGGTTTCATTCTGCAAATTTTAATCGGTACAAGGTGAGACAGTAGTTTTATGGCAACCATTTTGTAGTATGACTGAAAGTTTGACGTTAGTACAATTTCAGTGCCAGCTGACCTTTGTGCAGAAGGAGACGCTACTCTCTCCTTTTAGAAAATGCACAAAATGTGCCTTATTTCTGATAATAGAGAGATGGGGTTTTTATTTGGTATTTGAATACAAGGAAGTAAAAAGAGAATGCACAGCAACATTTGACAGTGCTTATGACTGACTTCAGCTGAACCTGCTGAGTGGTGCTGGGCCCTTGCTGGGCTTTCAGCCTAGTTAATGCTGGACTTCGTTTCTTGCATTGCTGTTCTGAAGAGAATGCTGCAACTAAGATCTCTACTTTACTGGTCTGGCTACACCAGCAAGCTGGCGTGATTTCCAGCAGTTGCAAGCTTTTTCTATTTCATTGTAAATTTTTTTTGTGCTCTAAAGTATAAGAAGTTGTAGATTGATGGTGTTACATGTTACTGAAAAGCTTTAAAACTTTGTTAGTGGCAATATTGACTTTTATTAAGGAATTTGAATGAGAGGGAACAATTGTGAAGAGGGAAAGTTCGCCTTTTGAGTAGTACTGTTTATGGCTTTCTCAACTTAGTCGTCAGGACTTCTATCTAAGAGGTTCATTAAACAACTGTATTTTGTGGGATTCTGTATTTTGTGCTTTACTTAACATTCTTTCAAATTCCTAAGCATAAGGTAAAAATAAACCCCAACCAAAATGAATCAAGGTAAAAGTGATTTGTTAATTAATTCTTCTTTGTGTTTGCGGTTTGCTGCTGTGTTGGGCTTATTAGCAGAAAGAACATGAAAAACTTTCGAAAGATGCTTTGACTCCTGTGATGTGGGGATTAGGATAGAGAGCAATTCTTCTGCCTAACTTGTATTCTTATTCAATTCCTGGAAATATTTAAAGTATTTCTGGCATGCTAAGTGTGACCTTTCAATATTAGGTTATATTATTACAGTATAACAAGACTAAATCTGAGCTAGCCAAATCCTGAATCAAAAACTTGCTGTGCTACATCGGTATATGGATGATATGTGTTCCTTGTAGCATTATATGTGAGATAATGGTTTGCATAATAGGAGTTTATATGCCTGCTTTCTTATGGCCTACAGTAAAACTGCATAATTTAGGATTTTCTTTGTCCCTCCCGTTTCCCCTCTTGTCGCTTTTCTTCACTTCTATAGGCCTTTTCAGAAGAATAGACAATTATGTTCAGCTATTCACTGTTTTTACTGACAATGCCAGATCTTGAAAATTATTTAATTGGAGACATTTGAATTTGAATCTGAAGCTGCAGTGTTTTGAACTTTTTTGTGACAGACTTCTGGCTTACTGTGCTGTGGGTACCATATCAGTATATAGACTAAGTTCTTAAACTTGGGTTACTTTCCTTCTTACAACTTCCTTTTTTCACCTGCAAATAACTTTTTTTACCAGATTCCACACAAAATTAGAAACAATAAAACTGGATTTGCTGGTTGTGGTCCTGTTGCTATGCTCTACATGGAGGTATCAATTTAGCACAGAATACAGAAGTCGCCTCTCTTCACTGTGGTATTAACTGAGGCTTGTTCTTGAAATATGTCTGTTTCAGAGGACTGTGGCTGGGGGTTATGGTAATCTTTACTAAATAACTACCAAAATAATATTTGTAGACCTCTAACAGTCACAAAGCAATACCAAAAGTAGTAATACAGAGCCATCATAGATAATTTTTTAAAAATAATTGTATGCACTCATTAATCCTTCTGTCACATAAACCTTTTCCCTTTAATTGAGCTCTCATGAGCAGAACTTCCTGATTATAAAGCTAGATCTTTTTTCCTGAATGACTATGTATCTTGCTTGATGCAGATGAAAGTTGCATAAGTCAGACTAGAGAAAGAAGCTATTTGAAAGCACTGTAGTTATGTTGCGAAGACTGCTTCTTATTCCTGAAATGAGCTTTGTAATTGCCTACAGTGAAAGTTAAAATATTTGAATACTGTTGCTGTCTATCAATCACTTGAGTTTTTCCTTAACATTGATAAACACAGATTCTCCTAAATTGCATTTGTCCTGTCTCCTTGTAATTAGAGAAGCCCGCTAGAAAAGAAGCGTGTCATCACAAAATCATAGCAGAGTTTGTAGTTTGGGTTGGAAGGGATCTTTAAAGGTTATTTAGTTCAGTAGATCATCTGTATGCTATATATACCAAAACTTGTTTGCTCTGTATTAAGGTTCTCAATGTCTTGAGACGAACCTTGTCCATGTATCTTTTAAATAAAAATTGTTTGAAAGTTTGCGTCTTCAGTTTTTTCTTAAACGATAGCATTTTACATTTGCCTCTGGAGGTGTGGCGGTGAGTCTCCATGCCACGTATCTTATAACTCTTCCTCTCTTGTCTTTCAGTGAATGATAGTGTCTAGAAAGGGTATGTCCCTTCAGGAGAGAGGTGCCAATGTCCAACCGGCCTAATAACAATCCAGGGGGGTCACTGCGACGTTCACAGAGGAACACTGCCGGGGCCCAGCCACAAGACGACGCAGCAGGAGGAAGGTATGGCTGCTATCTATGAGCATTCAAATATGTAACAGTGAAATGGATGTGATTTGGAGAATAATGTTTTCCACTCTGCAATCCAAGTGTTGAAACTTCCATAAAATCTTTTGGCACCTGAAAGCTGCCTCTACTCTTACTGTGTGGGATAGACTCATGGATAACTCACTACCATACACATTCAGGTAAAATAGCAGTAGTAGAGCTAGCAATAGGGGGAGAAAAGCTGTTTTCCGTAAATCATGGGTAGTAACAAACTCTCTGTCTTTCTTCCCTGATATTAAAAATATGGGAGGGGGATGACAGGGAGAGTAATCTGTTACTGAGTATTTGGAAAAATGTTCCTCTTTGAGAAGACTGACTAACTGGTACTCTGTTACCTTTGCACTGCATATAAATCCTGTGCAGATGTTGAATAATTCAAGAAAAAAAGGTTTGCCATCATTTAGTATGCCTGATACAGTAAGTGGACCAGATTGTATTCGCTCTGTAAGCGGTTGCCTCTGCGGGGCAGAACAAACAAGATCCTTAAAACTGTTCCATGGATGACTGTATTGTTACTGCCGTGAATGAATCCTGTATGGATATAAGTGTTCCTTTAACTTTGTAAAAAGATCAGTCTAATGAAGAAGAGTGTATTGTACTCTTAAACTAGTGTACAATAGTCTAGTGTTAGACCTTTACCAGAACTAGAGTTCTTTGCTAAAGTAAAGAGGATGAAAGGGCTTACAGTCCGCTTTGAATCTGGGTCTCTTCAGAGCAGGACCTCCCCTGCCTTTGCCTTTCTGGGCAAGCATTTTGAGCTGGCAAAGCCTATAAAAAGGCCTGGTTAAAGCATGGTGGTTAATATAAAATTTAAAATGAATTTGTCTTCTTTTACTGTCATCACATCTCCTTTTTAATAAGGTGCTGGGGAGAAATGGCTATTGTACAAGGACCAATGTAAGATAGATCTGTCAGGTCCTTATAAAATGTGTGGATGACATAGAAAGAGACAGGCTCTCAGTTAAGTTTTTAGCTGGTGACTATCTTTGGACACAAACCTCACAGGACTCACCCTTCTATGTATCTAGCATGCAGTGATACAATATGTTTCAGTTCTGCTGCTGAGCAGTATACAGGGGTGCCTAGGGTCCACAGCTTGATGTATCTTTTTATGCTTGCTGTACTCCAGTGATAAACACTGCTTTCACTGCTATATTAAAAAACTCAACAAAACCTCAAACAAACACTGAGCGAAAAACAATAAACCTTTTCTTACATTATGGGTTTCTTTGGGATGCCTGAGACAATTTATTTTCAATCTTTCTTGTATTTGTCATCAGTAAAATAAAGCTCTTCAGTTTCAGCTGTAAAATAGCTTAAAATAGAGTAAACAAACTGGAGAGACTAGTTTCAATAATATGCTCGTATTGTGCAAATAACTGAACTTGGGATATATCTATGTTAGTATTTCAGTTGGAGCTGGCAATGTTCTTTTGAAGCCAATCACTCATCCTCACCTGCTGTGTTTTGGCTAATGTGGAATGGTCTTGGAGCACTCGAACTGGGGTCTTTTTGGATGAAACTGAAAGTTGTGCTCTATGAGAGCAATTTGTGTATGCTAGTCACTTGTAGTTGTAATCTGGTATGCTTTGAAATAGTAATCATTGAAATGCAGAGATGGTGAACACTGATCCTTAATGGCAACAGTCTTGCTTTATAGATTTTCTTCTGTTGATCCATACTACTGATTGATGTTGTTGTACAGACAGTGTGAGATTTTATTCAGCCACTTTATTAGATCCACGTATTTCTTACCCTCCCCCAATAAACGGCAAACTGATACAGAAAGATTGAAAACTCCAAACTCCCCCCCTCCCCAGTAAAAAAAGAGAGAATAGACAATAATGTGACTCTGTAGAGGAATGTTGCTTCATGCCTAAAATTAGCCACAAAGTTTGTAAGCAGACTTAAGGGCCACACCTTCTGAAGTGTTGGAGGTTACTTCACTTTGGTCATAGATATGCAATCATAACCCTTCGAGCAAGGACGGGTTTCGATACTGTCTGAACTTGTGTACTTGATTGCATTTCTGTTTTGTATAAATAGCTTTCTCAGTGCTGGAAATGCAACAGCTTTTTTTCTTAAAGCTTTTCTGTGGCTGAGGTATGTGCGTTTTCAAAATACAAATTAAGTGACGAAAGCTTGGAGGGTTTATGCAGTTTGTCACTCATAATTTCAGACTTGGGTGTGAAGGCCAGTAATCCAAGGTAAGTGTGTTGTATGGCCAGATGGCCTTGTAATAGCATTAGAGTTGCCTCATTCTCTTTTGTGCTCTGGCTGGAGTGAATGCAAGAGACTTTAGTTGATAAAGGTGTTAAAAAAGAGAGAGTCAGGAGAATGATAGTGCTGCCAAGCTGAAGTACTAATGTATGTCTTTCTATTATCTTTGACACTTCTACAGCTTAAAGGTCTTTTGTTAAAACTCTGCCGATTTAACTTGCTGAGCTATTACTGTTTACTTGTATGAAGACCTTGGAAATTCTAAACTTCTCTCTAGTCTGTTCTAAATTTAGAATCTCACTCTTGTTATATTGAGTATTGACAGACTAGCTTAACCTGGAAGCAACAATGCAAACTCATTTTCCTCTAAACTGGGCTTGTTTGATGTCCCCATAACATCAATACTTGAGTCACAATGAACAGGCAACGCCTGTAATGGTTTTCTGCTGGAGTTTTACCAGCAATTTCACACTCAGCATCATAACTTGATAGGAGCTTTTAGAGTTTGACTTCGAGGTGCATTGTTTAAAGGTACAAAGAGTAATACTAGGCTCAAGAAAGTGTAGAAAGACAGATGCTGTTTATTTGCAGTTTGTGCTGTAACAATAATGTGTGCTTTTCTCTAAAAGAAGAAAGGGGTATATGAACTGGTGGTGTTGTCATTCCCTCCCCATATATGTATGTGAGCAAATTGGCCTTAGTGAAGTTGGACTAATGTGATTGTTCATTTTCTGTTGTCAGTAGTTATGTTGCAATAACTGTGCTTTGGATGAATTTAATCTCTTGTGGGTATTATAGCTCTTACTGGTTTTAATACCATTTTGAAAAATATTTAGTGTTTACCTCCGAATTTAGAATTACTGTTAAAATGGCACCTTTATAATGGTACAGCATGAACCCTGTCTGAAGTGTCTCTTGGAGCACTTCCACTGAAGGGTGACTTCACAGGATTTTTAGGAAGCAGTAATGATGCTAAAGTTTGTCTTTGCAGCAGTAAACTGAATCAGATGTGTTAATGAAGCTTTCTTTTCGTAGGGGTAGGAGGAGGGGGTGGAAGGTACTTACTGTCATTTTCTTAACTGTATATTGACATTGTTACCATGTGTGTTGAAGAATTGTACCCTCCTGGCTTAGTTCCCAGTGATGCCATAGGATTTACTATGAATGGGAGCAGTTTGGAAGTGATATTGTGAGGCACACAATAAGATCTTTTCTGGACATGGAGCAGTTGATAGTTCCTTTCAGTTGTGAGCAATGTTTCACTGTATTGGTATAGAGCAATGGAAGTGGTCCCCTGTACTAGAACTTTCTTTAACAGTGCTGCAAAAATTATTTTTGTATTAGTGGCATTAAATGACAGTGGTGGTTATCTTTTTGCATATTGTTAGTCTTAAGGAATCTTTAGGAGTAGTAGTATTTAAGTAGCACATCACCTTGCAATAAATAACTGCTTTGCTGTTGTTCTGTATGAAAGTAGGATACTTTATAAGCAAAGTTTAATGTTTTGGAATAAAATATATACATGTTCTTGTGTATTTGGAGTTGAAGGCTAAATGAGAAATGAGATCCTTGTTGGCTGTGTGTAGGACTTTGATATAAGTAGAAGGAGTACCTTTGTCGGTTATATTGCTTTTGTTCTAAACAGGATTTGGTTTTGGACCAGTCTTGATGGTATCTTAACTGTTTAAGAACTTAACCTGAGACCTGTAAAAAAACTAAATATGATGTTCGAGTTGGTGAGGAAGACATTTGGAGTATTTCTGAGGAGATAAAATAGATGTTTTGCCACAGCTTTTTTCATCTGTGCTGTTGCTTTTTTCTTTATCTCATTTTTGACAGAAGTAAAAGAATAGTTTTTGCAAACTTTGTTGGAAGCGTTTAATAGCTCACTCTCAGCTGATGAGGGACATGACTTAGATTAAACACTTTGTTTATTAACTAACTTCAAAAGGTTTTTTTTAATATGCACAGAGAACCTCTGAGAACAGGTTCTAGTTGGTTCTTTATTATGGTTTTGCTCAGGGCTGGCATTTTCCACCATATTTATATAACACAGCAAGCTAAATGGCGGTTAGCTTGTCAACTTCTGTATATGTGTGTTACTCTAAACTTGAGTGTCTGCCTGTGAATTACAATGTTCATCAGCAGACAGCTTTGTCCAGTTGAACGAAGCCTTGGAGATGTTTATGAAACTGTCTTTAAATTTGGGGAGGGAAGGAAAACAAAAAAAACCCTACAAAACACAACTTGAAGGTGCAGCAGGAGCTCAGTCTTTCTGGAGCTGCCTCTGAGAGTGGAAATGGATGAACACAAGCTTATAATTTTTTGTCAATAATGAGGAACTTAGTCTCTCAGAGCACTTGTTGCTGGAATGACAGTTCTTAATGAATGGTACATTAATGGAAAAGACTGAAGAACTTGTAATTATAAGTTACAAGTGAAAAGCCTTGGATTATAGATAAAAGTACACGTAGCTTACAACCTTAAAATCAGCCTTCCAGTTGCACATATCTTTTATAGCACTTGATTGCTCTGCAAGCATTATTCATTTTGACCTTTACAGACTATTCTAACTACCTTCGTATGTGAGTTAACTTTAAGGAGACCTTAAGTAAACTGTCACAACTTAAATATAAATTGGGATAGTGATACTTGTTGGTGTATGGTTAAAGTTTTTACCTTAATAGTGTAATCAAATTCTCAGTGTTCTTGTATAAACCTGAGAGGAGAGTTTGTGTCGTGTTCCTGGTGACTGACATGCTACTGCATGCACAGTTGCTATTGTATTGTGGACCTTCTCTTTGCAATACATGCAAGGTGAATGATTAAACTCAGTGAGAGGTGAAAGCAGAGTAGGTGTTTTAAAATAATAATAAAAAACCCCTCAGTTGTGACTCCCCATTTGTGATGTTTCTAGAGTAACCTTTCTGCTCAGAAGGCTGTACTGATAGCTTGATGGATAAAGAAAGCAAAGCAAATGCTAATACTCTGCATGTATTCGTGATCCCTAAGATATGGCTGTAGCTGACTTTAATAGTCCACACAAACTGGACATTGGTGTGAAAGTGTATTTGTAAAACTAGGAAGAATCAGAAGGGTTTAAATGTGAAAGGGGAGGAGCCACAGTGGAAATTCTTCAGTGTATGTTTTGCATCTTTTGTTTTAGCAGTATTTTAGTTGAAAAGTTCTTCAATTATTGTGTTTTGTGAATATCTAAATCAAACCAAAAATCTTTACAGGAAAGTAACCTTTTAAAATATACTTCAGAATAAATGAACCCTGATCAGTTTAGCTTACATAAAACTTGAGATTCCTGCCAAGTGCAAATTATGTAATAATGTCTGTTACTCCCATAATAAAAACATTTCACGGGGAAAATTAAATTTCACGCCTTAATCTTTTGTTGGGAAAAGGAAAATCCAAATACTCAAGATTAGGTGAAACATTCCCAAGTTTACCTTGATGGAGTTTGATCTTGTGACCTCAAGATCTAACTGTTTTATTTTACTTGCTTTTGATAGTAAACAATATTTCTTACAGTATGATAAATACAAGTTAATTACTAGAGTAAGGAGAAGATGCTGTTCATTTAATCTTTTCAGACTGTCACGCTCTTAGATGGGGCACAGAAAGTGTTGGATATGTATTGTCTATGTGCATTCATCTGAGTAACTGCTTAAATGAGAATAATTCAGAAGAAAGCAGAAGGAGGAAAGTTATCAAGAAAAACGGTTGTATTATTGACGTTTTACTGTTTTGACTCTTAAGTGAATTAGCATTTGGTTATCATCTGGATGGTTAGGCTTGGTGCTTGTTTTCTACTGAGATTCAAGTTTGTGTTGAAATCCTGAAGAGGATGGGGAAACTTTCTGGTCAGTAGTATACTTAGCTCTGCCTTTACTACTAGACTTCTGGCATTTCATTGGAAGAAGTTATTTGAATGCTTGTGGAACTCTTACTACTTCCACTTAGTCTGGTGGGCTAAACTTTGATGTTTGAGGTCACGGGTTGGAGCAGGACACTTAAATTGGAAGTCTACATTCCTCCCCATCCTCTGTGGATGTTTGCAGAGCTCAACTTGAAAGATGTCTATGCCTGAGTTAATGGCATATGACCGTGTAATCAGCAGTTCTTTAACGCTGAAACATTGCTTCTTTCAGCATTAATACTAGACTAGTTTGAGGTTTTTCAGAGGTTAATGGTTCTTGGGGCTTCTGTATAGGTAGGATATGTGCAGTAGAGTTTTCCTGGTGCCTGCTGAGTCAAAAACTGCATTTTATCCCGGGAAGTATAAGTGAGATGTCTTTTGCCTTAGCAATTATTTATACTGTCCCGTTTTAAATGCTGATGAGCACTCTGTTTTGAGTCTTGAAGATGGTGATTCTGAGTGGGTTTCAAAGTAAATGTGGAATATATGAAGATGTAACTTAAGTCTTAAATTTTATCCATTGTGTATAGTATTATCTTTGTCCTTCAGTCAGAGCTCATGCAATAAACCATTTTTTTCATGCAGCTGAAAGCTGCTTAAAGACCTCTTACCGCTTATCTGTGTGAAACTCATTCCTGTCTCTGACATCACAAGTTTCCTGTCTCATTTGACTGCCTTCATTGGTGGTGTGCATTTCTTCATTCTTCTTACTTCAGCTGTTACCAAATAGCTCTCAATCCTTTGAACTGGTAGATCTTGCAGCCTGAAAATAACTGGTATGATTGAGCTTTCCTACCAAGTGGAACTGGCTGCATTCCCATTCTGAGCACTTGATTTTTTTTTTTTAAACTGAAGAGCAAAGATGTAAATAATCATAACTGTGTAAAGACTTAGTGCCTGAAATATGGGGGTAGATGAGTATATATCTATTTTTGAGAAGAGATCTTTGACAGATGCTCTAGTCTTGTGCTTTACTCTGCTAGGTTAATGCTTAAGTGAATAATTCAGTAATCTTGCACACTAGAAGGATCTGAACTTATCTGCAAAACTCAGATGTAAGAAGATGTTTTATTCATTTTAAATGACTAAATAATTGTGTGCTTCTCAAAACAGTTACACTGGTAGTGATTTGTGACTGCATCAGGTGGTTCTTTTGAAATGCTGCTTTAGTGTTAGGAGCTGGTATGGAAAAATTGGTAGCTGTAAATTAATATGTGTAAATGCTCCAAAAATAAACAATATTCCACCTACAGGTCTGTATCCATATCTTGGAATCCTGATAGCTTTCTGTTTTGACTTTCTGCTGACAGGTCACTTTTAGGGCAGGCAAAGCATAAGGCACATAGCCCTCCTGAGAGTAGAAAATCTATTTCAAAGACACCCAAAGTGCAGTCTAATACTACTTCTGAGCAGTCCAAGGGACACTTTTCTAAAAGGTAATTGTGCTTCATGTTCCTATGTTAACCAGTGTTATCTGCACTTCAAAAATTTGTATAATTATTGAGTTATACAGAGTTCTGATATAACATATGACTAATGGATATTTAACTAATCTAAATGTTGCATTCACTGGATGTATTTCAGTGTTTCCAATTCTGTTTCTTTTTTCTTTTTCTAATTCACCAACTAAGAGCATTCCATCAGTGATGGGGAGAAAATTATTTCTGCATAACTAGTCCTGGAATACTTGCAAGGTCTTTCTCCCCTTCTTCTGCTTCATGCTGGGGGAAGATTGCCCAAGGAGTTTAGAACAACATCCAATATGAATTGAAATGTGCAGTAATCTAAAGTAGGCCTGTGTCCAGGGTAATCATCTTAGTATTGCTTGTTTGCTCTTCATATGCTTCTGCTGTATGCATACTGGAACAGTTTTCTATCACATAGAAGAGAGTTTTGTATGTGATTCACTACATTGATTTAAAGATTGATGAGAAACTATCCTTCCTTTAAGAGCCTTTCTTGAACTAGAATCCAGTTATGACTAGTTATGCATTACTGAACACTCCTTACTCTCTTGTGGAACTTATATTCTCAAACATTCAGTTAATGGCTTCATGGCTTGATTTTTTTTTGTTTGGTTTTAATCAGTTCGACACACATATATATATATATATATAAAAGTAAAGTCTATTCAAGTTAAATTTCCTTTTTTAAAAAGTCACCACTTTGTGTGGTGACTGTGGTGTATTGTGCTTTTATTTTGCGATCTACTTAGGTTTTATGCTATCAAATATGTGCAGTATGACTGTTTGCATACAAGCATGTGGGGGTTTTTGTTTGCTTCAGTGTAAACTGAACAGTTTATTACATGCAGTATCTTTTATTATTAGAGAATTATATTTATCATGCAAAAATCTTACAAACTGTGAGGCTTCTTGAGTTCAACTCTAATGCTGTTCCTGCTTACTTCCACAGAGGCTGTAGTTCATCTGCTGTTTTAATACCACAACAAGAAGATCCAGAGAGAGTCAATACTTCAGAAAAGCAAAAAACGGGGCAAGTGCCTAAGAAAGACAATTCTCGAGGAGTTAAACGCAGTGCTAGTCCAGATTACAGGAGGACCAATTCTCCTAGCTCTGCTAAAAAACCCAAAGCACTTCAACACACTGAAACTTCCTCAGAAACTAACAAGCCACATACTAAATCTAAGAGAAGGCACTCAGACCAAGAGCAGTCCAAGTCTACACAATTGCCATCAACAAGCAAGGCTCACACCAGAAAGGGTGGAGCTGCTGGTAGCTCCCGAAGTCAGAAAAGGAAAAGGACAGAGAATCTGTCTTGTATAAAGAGTGGGTCATCAGTTGAATCAACTGACACTGAAGAAAAGTCAGCAAAAGTCTCCAAGCTGGCTTCAAAATCGGTGACCTCAGCCAAAGCTGGGTGTAGCACCATCACCGATTCTTCTTCTTCAGCTTCCACCTCCTCCTCCTCTTCTGCTGTTGCCTCTGCTTCTTCTACTGTTCCTCAGGGTGCCAGAGTTAAACAGGGAAAGGAGCAGAGTAAGGCTAGACGTTCCCGTTCTGCATCCAGCCCCAGTCCAAGAAGGAGTAGCAGGGACAAAGAACCAAGTAAAACAGGTGGCTCTTCAAAGTTTGACTGGGCTGCTCGATTCAGCCCAAAAGTCAGTCTCCCTAAAACAAAACTGTCTCTACCAGGCTCTTCCAAGTCGGAGACATCAAAACCTGGACCTTCAGGACTACAGGCTAAGCTAGCAAGTAAGTTGTTCTTTTCTGGAAGAATAAACACATATGTTTTAAAATCAAGTCTTCTAAACAAGTACTTCTGTTTTTTCAAGCTGCTTGTGATTTTCCTAGAAAAATTAACTTTTAGTATGTTCTGCTGAGTTAAGTAAAGCTGTGACTGAAACTATTTATGGCTAAAGGAGATGATTTCAGTTCAGTCAGTGTTCTGTAAATTTAAGTTGCTTCTGTGTCTAACAAATACATTTAAAAAATAAAATATATGCAAAATAATTAGATATTTTGATGGGGGCATATATGTTACAAGACACTCTAGATTATATTCCTTTTGTCAGATTTTTATTCCCCCTCATTTTCTGAAGTCTTTTGTTTTGAAGTGGGAATGATAAATGCTGGAAAACAAATGGATCATATGTGGTTTCTTCTTTGAGACTTACTTTCCTGATTCTTCCTTGTTGTGCAAATCTGATGTTTAAGAACTGTAGTCTTGTAAACCTGGTGTACATAGTGCTGGGGATATTAGTCACTTTATCTTCTAAGTTGTTATTAAAAGTATGGCTTCTTTCTGGTGCTGAGTTTGGATAACAGCTGCTGTTCCTGAACATGATCACTGAGAAATGTAGGCTGTTTGCAAGCAGAGCACTTGCTTACTAGTATGCAGATATGCTTGTAGCTCTGTCTTGAACAATTTTTTTTTAGAAATGTGTTTTGCTGCCTTTGTGTACTGAATTATTTATTTACTGCGTGCATTCTCTAAAACTTGATGTAAGAGATTGGATTCCGAAGCTTGCTTGCTGTTGTTCCTTTACTTAGGCATGATCACAAGTAGCTTGTCCCAACTGGGACACATCCATAGCTAATATTAATGCTTGAAATAGGTGAAATAGTCAAAAGAAAGTGGCTGTCTTTCTGAATAATCAACATAGGTCAATTAAATTTAACAGGTGTGTTTTGGCTAACATGTGTGACTGGAGTATTGATTCTGGAATGACCTAACAGAGCAGATGAAGAATGGCATTTGGGAGGGAGAAAGGAGTTACTTGCTTTACGGCAAAGTTCTTTTTTCTACCTGCTCTGTGATTCAAGGGTATCAGGTGATGAATTCCAGAATCAAAACTCCGAATTTGCACGGGGTGGAAGAAGAGGGAAATGAGTAGAAGTCAGGGAACAATGGGAATGACCAACAAATTCTGAGATAAGTCAGGCTACAGGCAATGAAGAAGGGCAACAGGAAGAAGAAAAAATTCACCTCCAACAAGTGAACAAGAAGATGAAGGCAGAGTAATTCATGTGATAAGTTACAAAACTTCTTGAAGGAGTGAGAAGGGGAAGGATGGAATAGCACAATGTGAAGGTCTGTGTGTGTATGTCTTGCGTACCTTGAAAAACAGCGTTGAGAATGTGAGCATAAACTTACTGCAAAGATTGACCTGAGAAAGATACTTTGACTTAACTTTCAGGTCACAGAAGACCTAAAGGTCTTTGCTAGAAGATAAGGTGCTCAAATATATGAGACAAAACCAAGTTGATGGGGACTGTAGGTGTATGTATAAAATGTCATTGCTAAGGGGCACCAAGCATGGTGAGAGATGTTTCTACATGTGATAGAGAACCAAGTTATTTTCTTTAGATGACATTTCGGTTTGAGGCAGGGGGAAAAGTACTAACAGGTGATACTAGGAAGTCTAAGATGTCTAATGCCTCTCTACCATAGATTACAGCAAAACTTTCTCCAGTAAATATCATTGATCACCAAATATCACTATTAAGAGCCCAACCTAGAACAGAAGTCTTAAACTATGATGTTTTCAAACAGTCTTAGTCTTAGCCTTTCAAATAGTGTTCTCTGACAGCAAGTTGAGGTGATCTTGGAATCAATAATAACTACTCCAAACTTAATCTTTTTAAAAAAGAAAAAGCACCTGTGACATACACTTTCAAACTATTTGGAAAAATTTGAAGTATTGTAAAAAACCACACATTTTGCATAATGCTGAGAAGAGTCATGAAAATATGGAGAAAATAAACCACTAGGGTAGGTTTTTGAGAAGGTATGGGTAAGTTCAAATTTGTTTTCTGTAGCAGACCAGTAGCCTTAGAGGATAAGGGAGCAGAAGAAAATGATGTCTCACACAAATATTAACACCCTGGGGCTTTCTAATGCAGGAAGGCAAAGAGTGATCTAGAATGAAATTGAGGTGTACAACCTTCTACCTGGAAACAAATCCTTAGAAGTCATAGTAATTCTGTGTGGAAACTAAAAGCTTAAACTTGGTAGGCTTTTATAGGTGTATATGTTATGAAACGTGTTTGGAGAAGTCTGAAATAGGGCTTACGGAATTAGTGGGAGATAAAAAGAAAAGAGCAAACATAACTGCAATGACTTCAGGGAAAAGGTGGAAGTGCTTCTAGGAAAATAAGTGGGAGGAGAGGGGGAATTATTCAGGCTAACGTAAAATCATAGGATGCTTTGGTTGAAAGGGAATCTTAAAGAGCATTGCGTTCCAAATCCCCTGCCACTGGCAGGGCCACCTTCCACTGCACCAGGTTCTCAAAGCCCCATCTGGTCAGTCACGTGTATATAAATCCAGTGCTGCTCCCTTCTGAAGATTATGCAGTTCAAGGAGTACAAGAATCATTGTTAGGGGTTGTGATCTTTGAATGAAAAATAAGAACAGCTGATCCGACATGCTTCATTAAAGAGAAGAATGAGGAGAAACATGGCTGCCATCTCTGCAGAAGTTGTTCACGTGCTGAAGGAGAATGAAGAGAATACCCTGAGGTTTCTTGTCCAATCCTCCTGGATAGCCAAATAGGTGTTAAGTCCAGCCCAGTGACTTTCAGAGTGTTAAGCTCTACCCAGCAGTCTCTGTAACAGAACAGTGACATCACTGAATAACAACTAAAGAATATGTTGGAGTAATAAAAACAGGCTACACTCAAGTTCTTCACATCTGTTTGAGTAGTTGAATATTTCTTCACAGGGCAAAGGGGGAAGAGAGAAAGAAAGCAAGTTTCTCATTTTGTTCTTGTGGCTTGACTATTGTCACATCCCTTTCAGGCCGTATCTGTTGTAGGGGCTATGTAAACGTTGCAAATTGGGTCATGTTGCTGATTATGTAACAATATAAAATCAAGCTTAATTATGTTTCCGTTATTGTGGAAATCTTTGCTCTCCTTTGTGTATTGTCTTGTGGTCCTTAAACAGGAAAAAGCTGGCAGCAGTGGCTGGGACACTGCTAAGAGTGGGGTAACTTAGGATAGCTGTCCCTGCCTGGGAAGTCTCTACCTAATGCTTGGCGATTTGGGGGGTTAGAGAGGTTATTGGTGTATGCACTGAAAAGCCATGTGAACATATAGATGGAGTGTGAATGGGATGTAACTGCTGGCTTTGAGGGATTTAGCAGAGGTGAGGGAGAAAAGAGTCAGAAAATAGCTCTGAATTAGTTTATTTGGGATTATGGGTACCATGCTGGCTTGAGTGATGGTAGTTAGAGCCTTGGAATTGTGGATTTGGGATTGAGGCGGTAAGATGGCTAGCTTGGAGATAGTTTAATTGTGGTGATAGGCTGTGTGGGGCTTTATTAAGAGCTGGGCATGTCTGAATTGGTACTGAGGGAGGGTAATAGTGGAATACTACAGGGACAGGAGGCTTTCTTCCATTTCCCTGCTACAGCTCTTCTTACCTTATCTCAACTAGTGGGAAGAGCAGCCAAGGCTGCCATAGGAGCCAATCTGAAGTCTAAAATTCCAGTCTTAACAAGTAAATCACTCCTGATTGCCTTTCTGAACTGTAGATGAAGGGCTTTCTAGGTTATGAACTGTGAAAGTTTGTCTAACTTTGTTTTGACTTGGGTAATACATTCAGACTTCGTAAGTGATTGCAGTACAGCTGCATTTAGAACTTTTCTTTTGCACAACAAAATCTTCCTTAAAAAATGCTGACAAGTAAACACACTTAAATGTGAAGTTAAGATTTTTTTAGTTTGATTTGTTACTCTGTGCTATTTCAGGTTTAGCCTGTTTGAATGTGTTTTCCTTCTGACTCATAAACATGAGTGCTTGGCATGCAAAATAGGATGATGTCAGGGCATAAGCAATATATGTCTGCCATAAGAAAGCCTGTGCTTCTGCTTTAATTCTGAAGCTTACTTCTGAAGTTTTTGCAAATGCTGAATATAAGATGCTTAAACTTAATTTTCTTTGAGGGGTTTGGATTAGAGATCATTTAGGTAAACTTGACAGCCACAAATCTATGGGCCCTGATGGGATGCACCTACAGGTGTTGGAGGAGCTGGCAGATGTTACTGCTGAACCATTCTTTGAAAGGTCATGGAGAAAAGCAGAGATGCCTGAGGAAAGCCAGAAAGGGAAGGAAGAGGACTCAGGGAACTAGAATCTGGTCAGCCTCACCTCCGTCCCTGGAAAGATGATGGAAGAGCTCATCCTGCATTGTCATCTCTAAGCATGTGAAGTAAAAGAAGGTTATCAGTAGTAGTCAGCATGGATTCACCAGGGGGAAATAATGCTTGACTAGTCTGATAGTCTGCTGTGAATGAATGGCTGGCTGAGTAGATAAAGGGAGAGCAGTGGATGTTGTCTGTCTTGACTTCAGCAAGGCTTTTGACTCTCTCCTGGAGCATCCCCGTAGCTCAGGAAGTGTGGATGAGGTGAATGACAATGGACTGGGTTGAGAAGTGATGGACTGGCAAAGTTCAGAGGTTGTGATCAGCAACACAGAGTCCAGTTGGAGGCCTGTAGCTAGCAGTGTTCCTCAGCAGTCAATATTGGGTTCAGTCCTGTTGTACTGGTTCATCAGTGACCTGGATTAGGGGGCAGAGTGTGCCCTCAGCAAGTCTGATGTCTCACAAAAGTGAGAGGTGTGGCTGACACACCAGAGGTTGTGCTGCCATTCAGCTAAACCTGGAGAAGCTGCTGAATTGGATGGAGAGGAACCTAGTGAAGTTCAAAGGCAAGTGCAGGGTCACACATCAGTGCAGGTTAGGAGCTGCCCTGCTGGAAAGCAGCTCTGGGGAGAAGGACTTGGGGGCCCTGGTGGAGAACAGGTGGTGAATGAGCCAGCGATGAGCCCTTGTGGTTAAGAAGGCCAACAAAATCCTGGGATGCATTAGGAAGAGCATTCTAACAGATCAATGAAGTTGATTCTGCTCCTCTACTCTGCCTTGGTGAGGCCTCAGCTGGAGGGCTGTGTCCAATTCTGGTCTCCCCAGTTCAAGGAAGACAAGGAACTATTGAAAAGGTCCAGTGGAGGGCTGTCAAGGTAATGAGGATACTGGAGCATCTCTCATGAGGAAAGGCTGAGATATCTGTGCCTGTTTAGCCTGGAAAAAAGATGACTTATCAATACATACAAATACTTCAAGGATGATTGTCAAGTGATTGGGGCCAGACTCTGTTCAGTGGTGCCCAGCACAAGGACCAACAGCAGAGGACACAAAGCGAATACAGGAAGTTCCACTGAATAAGAGGAAAAACCCCTTTGAGGGTGACAGAGCAGTAGAACAGGCTGCCCAGAGAGACAAGAGTCTGCTTTTCTGGAGATACTCAAAACATGCCTGGACATGACCAGTGAACCTGCTGTAGCAGTGGGGTTAGATGATCTCTGAAGGTCGCTTCAGCCTCAGCCTTTCTGTGAGTCTGTGACAATTGCTGTATGTATTACAGATACAAAGCTGATTAAGCAGCTTCTGGAGATGAACATCAAATCAATTCCTCTAAGAGCCCTTGCTGTCTGTCTGCCAGTGCTTTCCTCCATCAGGCATACACAGGGCATCTTTAGTCTCATTTTCCTGAACAGTGGTTGTGCTCTATTTACTGGTGAATACTTGCCACTTTCAGCCTCCTTCAACTCCTAAAGACACAGGACTAACCTTCAGTTTAGAGGCTGTGCTAGCTATCCCAAATTTTAATGACAGTGTGAGTGAAAGGAAGAAGGCTCAGTCTGAAGAAATTAGCAGTCCTGAAGTTATGGTATTGAGAAGACTCAAAGGATTTGCAAAAGATGCAGGTGGTGAGATTGACTTAAAGTTGATTAAGAAGGCTTCTTAAGGGCAGAGTGGCATTGAACAGAAGGAAGGGAACATGCTGTGAGACTTTCTTCACTTTCTCTTTTAGCCTTTAAAATTAATAGAGGGAGATGGAAGCTCAGTTGGATGCTCAGAGAAAAGTAAAGGCTTGGGAAAAGAAACACATAGATCTTCTGACAAGTAGAACATTCTTGAGCAGCAGGAGAAAACGTGCTCAGTGTTTCTGGATGCTCAAGGTGCAGCTCACCTACCAAGCAGTAACTGGGTAACTGTACATTCTCTACAACCCTCTGAGGTAGTTTAGTTTAAAGAGATGGCTCAGCTAATTTAAAAACAATTATGGAAAAGGACAACCCATTTTATTGCATCTTTGTCCTACTGCTTGATGGGTGCCTGTGCTCATCTGACCCTTAAGCTAGCTCAGCTCACCAAACTGGCAGAATACTAAAACAAGAAAGTGTGTGTCAGATGTGTACTTCATACATCTTGGGATTCATTTGGGGAAAAGAAGAGATGGATGGGCCATACTTTTAAACAACAGTAAGCTGTTAAGCTGGCTCTGCTGCTTTGTGAAACTCTTGCCCTTAGCAGAAAACCTGTTTTGATACAAGCTAAGTCAGCCTTCACTTAGAGTGTATATGTGGTGTCTGATCAATAGCTCGCTACTAAACTAATATGAAGTTACCTAATTTAGGTTTGACTACTTGAAAATGACTACCCACAGATATGGAGTAGTAAATGGTGTGCTGACATAAAGGATTAAAATGTGCCTTTTTTCCCCAGTGAACTTTATGAAGATGATTAACTTATTATTCTAATGTAAAGCAAAAGTGCATTTTACTTAGAATTTTACCATAGTGTAATAGGTACTGAGTAACCTAGTTTTCCATGTGTTATATATGAGAAAGTGTATCTCTGGACTCAGTTGGGCAAACATATTTTACCTGTGGAGTAGTACAGTGTTATACCTAGTGCCAGTTGAAGAATGCACTTTCTGGTATAAAATAGAACCAGCTCTGAGGGAAATTTTGATGTATTGTTGTACTTCTGAGTACTTGAGAAGTGCAGCTATGGCATGAGATCCTGCTGCAACTATTTCAAATGAGTTTTGTCTTGTATCTCTACCTTACGACATGTTTTCTCCTGTCACACCTGTCCCATTCCACCCCAGTATTACATAGACCATATGTAAGTAAGTTTTGAGTCATTGTATTGTGGTAGCTTCAACTTACAGTTTTGGTTTCAAAGCATATGTAGTAAAAATGCTGCTACTTTTTGAATATTCAAAAAAGGTACATAAGTTCTATATGTACAGACCTTGTGGAAACTCAAGTGACTGGCCTGCGTCAGTTCAGTGCTTGGTGGCTTTTAACGTTGTTTTCTTAATGTTGCCAAATTTCCTGAGTTGCTAAGCCGACTGTGTGGTAAATATATGAATATCAGTTTAACCTTCATCTGCATAGACCTTAGCTGCACACAGCATTGTGTTTCTGGGTCGAATATGCTGTGGTGTTTGAAAGTACACACTGTTGGCCAGATCAGTAGTAGTTCTATAGATCACTTTTCCTTGTCTGTTAAATATGCAGTCAGAGGCTGCATAGTTATAATTTCATCCCTCAGTACCACAGGTCTGCATTCCTGGTATGTTTTAGGATTAAGGAAATAGAAGCTGTTTGATAACTTTTGAACTCAAATGCATTGCATGTTTAAGTATGTTTTATTTCTGCTTTGTTGCCAGAAGAGGGAGCAGTGATCTAACTTTTCAAAATTGTTTACATGTGTTCTAGTAATAATATGTCTGAATTCAATGTTACGATGTTCTATTATATTTATTTATTGCGGAGGTGTGTGGATGGGGTCGCTGTAATGTCAAACTGAGCCTGATAAAAATTTTTCTTTTTTATTCTAAATTGTCAGTTTTGTGCTTTGGAAGCTGCCATTGGATATTTCAACCTGATAGTAAGCCTGCTGAGAATCATCTGAGAATGTTATATTGCATGGGGGTTTTGTGTGTTTAACCTGGTTCTGTGGTGGGATGGCTTTGTCACCTAGAGGAGATTGTTATCAATTGGGTCAGTTTTCAACAGTGCAAATACTTGTAAATTAAATACTGGAACTTCTTTTCCAAAGCTGCGAGGATGTGCTTGCTTATTTACATCAAGGGTGGCCTTATGACAGTAAGAGGGGATGAAGGGCTGTTGTTGAAATAGGAACACAAATAATACATGGTATAGCTCTCAGCGCTGACAGTGCTTGACTTCTGGAGGAGAACATGGTTCTGATTGAAGAGTCATTTTTAAGCCATATTAGTGTGAATGAAACTGAATAAAATTTGAGATTGCAACCACCACTGCCTTCCCTCTCAAAATATGTAGTTTCTTTTTTTCTGTTTAAGGCTAAAGCATCTTCTTTTAATAGTTTGAATGTAGAAATTTGTATCCCATGATGTGATACCTGTTTAGCATGAGAGATAATCTATTGCTGTAGTATATAGTTTATTAAAAGGTGCCTGCATAAAAACTTGGAGTTTAGTCTTACTTAAGTCAGTGAGTGAAAGTTAAATGTCTGAACCTTTCTTTTACTGGTATAGCAGTTCAGTGTAAGCTGACTAAAATCGATGTGGGCTTATTGTGGTTCTTATGTAGACCCTGTTCTTCTATGTGGAGGTTTCCTGTACACCAAAGTTTAATTTCTGTGTAGAACTGCTGTGTATTTGAAGACTGATTTACTCTCAATTCTTTACATACTGCATAGGTCTAAGAAAATCTACAAAGAAACGCAGTGAATCACCACCTGCTGAGCTCCCCAGTTTACGGCGGAGCACACGGCAAAAGACCACGGGCTCCTGTGCTAGCACCAGGTAAAACTTAGAGAAATGAAACTTGATTACTACAGTGAGTTGGTATTCATATCATTTTCATGCATGAAAATTGGCCTTGGCTGTCTCTGACTTGGCTGTTGTAAAAGTAGCTATAGCTTTTCAGGCCTGCTGGATTACTCTGTACGCTGGTGTCATGGATAGCACATAGAATTTGTCCCCATTAGACTTCCAAGAAGTCCCTCAGCTGTGGAGGTGGAGGAAGAGAAACAGCCAAAGCCAGTATCACAAACTTAAGTAATCACATCCTTAGAAAGGTGTTTAAGAAGACAGACAGTAGTGCTGAACTGCTGTTCGTCATGAATAGTGGAATAGATCATTGTTTTGAAAAATAAGACTTCATGGTACCACACAGGAGTCAGTTTTAATAGGGTGCACTGTTAAGCTGTCTCAGCTTGTCAGCAGTTTTGTCTGAACTGCTTCTAAGTACTTGATGTCCTTCTTGGTAGTAGAAGTAGGAGAAGTGTAGTCTGAAATTAGTAATTTTAAACAGCTGGTAGATTAAATGGGCAGGGAGAATTAATGTATCCTGTGATGCAATAAACTTCTGTAGTTGTATATATTTTGGGACTAGATGTAGGAAGCCTTAACAACCTTTATTTTTGTTCTTATGCCTAGACTGTTTAGTACTTTTAGCACATTCTCTTTTCCCTCTTCCGCACCATTAAAAAACCATGTCTGAAGTCATGATTTTGTTGTCAGGTGTGTATTTGAATTTGACTGTTTACTTTGAAGTCATATCTATTTGTAGTGATGAAGGCTGTGGTGTTTGAAACTGCAAATCTAAATAGGTTTATCCTCTCAGACTTGTTCTGACACTGAAAACCAAGTTGAATGTCAAGAGTCCTCTTCTTGTAGTAGTTCAGAACTTTCTCTAAATATAAATAGTCTATCATCAGTCTTCTTAAATGTGTGTATTATTTATAACTAACAGTCACTTTAAGCTTGCTCATTTTTGCTGTTATTTTTTAGTAGACTGCCTGGTCTTGAAATGTAAAATGTAAGGACCTGTCTGTAATGCCTTAGTGTAAGCAAATCACTGCCATGGTGCAGGGCAGGGAGTGTACAGAAGGTTTGGATAATTTTATGAAGATTGATTCTTCCACAAATTGCTTGTTTGTGCAATGTTGTGGCAGTGATGTACATAAAGACTATGTAGTCTTTAGTAGACTTACATTAATAAATATCTTATCTTAGTTCATAAGGTCTGAAACTTTGTTTTTTGAACCTTCAGTCGGCGAGGCTCTGGCCTGGGTAAAAGAGGAGCAGCTGAAGCTCGCCGACAGGAGAAGATGGCTGATCCTGACAACAACCAGGATGGAGTTAACTCTTCAGCTGCACGGACAGATGAACCTCCCCAGGGAGCTGCAGGTAAGAAGGAGTTCCAACTGAAGAATTCTTAGCATAGTTGCTAGTATAAAATTCTTTGCATTTAAAAATAGTTAAATGGATTAAGTTCTGAAGAGAAATTGTTTAAGCTGGTAAATAGTGCTGGAAGGTTTTTGAGTGAGAGTGACCCTTACATTTGAGTATGATTTTTTTTTTTGGCTATTTGTTCCGTTTCACTTATGCTTTTTTGTAGTATCCAAACTATATCCAGTAATCCAGATGTTAATTTTCAAGCTTCTTCTACTTTTAAAAAAAGTAACTTCAGCTGATGCTACATAAATACCATCAACTGAAAAGACATCAAACTGCTCAGAATACAGAAAGCATCCATTACCTGTGAAAGCTCTGTTGAAACTACTCATAAATATTTTACGGATAGAATATTTATCAGTTGAAATTGCAAGCATGTGTGTACTGGAGAAATTTGTGACCAGTTGAATACTGTTACTTGTACAGTTCTGTTAGATGATAATTTTATCGTCTGGTCCTAATTAGTGAGTTCAGAGGAGCTGTGCAGTAATTATGCTGCATGGTAGAAAATATTAAACATTGTATGCTTAGAGGTGGTTACACCAGTACAAAAAGAAGTAATGGAAACTAAGTACAGCATAATACTCAATTAAGAGAAGTATACATTTGTTAAAGATACAGGTAAATCTGTCTGAAACTTAATTTTATGGATTTAGCTGTATTTTTTTCATTATCTTGTGTTGATGAAGCAATTCTCTTCAGCTTTTGGAAAGTTCTAGACCTGTAGACTAGTCTGTTTTAAATTGGAAGTTCTACAGGAGTTTGCTGGTGGCAGCAATAAATGCAGAGCATGCTTTTGATGGCGAAGCCTTTTTTTTGATACGAGTTTTGTGGCTTCAAAGACACTGTAACTTGTATTAATCTCTTACTGTTCCTTTAGCTTCTAGTTCTGTTGCTGGAGCTGTAGGTATGACAACTTCTGGAGAAAGTGAGTCAGATGATTCTGAGATGGGAAGACTACAAGGTATAAAAGTTATCACTAATTTACCTTTTTGGTTGTTAGCTGCCTATAAATAACCATACCTACACAAGTTCTGTATGACATTCAAGTGGGAAAGTTGTATTCTGTTTCACTGTCTGTGAATGTGCTTTTGCTCACAGTAATTCTGAAGTAGGGATTTACAAGCCTTAATTCACAGAAGATGCAAGGATGTCTGGAGGGGGAGTGGGATAGTGTCTTTATTCATTTAAATGGTGTGTAGTACCCTGCTACTGATGATTTTTTAGGAGGAGGTGAGGGAGAGAACTGAAAACTCAGTCCTATTAAGTGTATAAGCTCAAATACAAAAATACTCTTTGCAAGCATGTTTTAAGTTTACAGAGTAGGTTAGGCCTACTATACTCTGCCTGCTTCTGGATAACATTTTTTTTTGTGCTTGTCATTGATACCCATGTTGCTGTAAGTTTTGACCAAAAAAAGTCTGAATGTTATTAAAATGCTTGCTTTTGTGCTTGGGCTAAGGGAGTCTGGTCTATCAAAACCAGAGAGTATGACAGGTATCAACTCAGTTTGCATGTCCTGCAACTGTTCTAATGATTTTGCTACTACATTGCAAGGAGTCCTGAGATCATGATCTCCCTTGCAAATGACAGGTTTTTGTTAATCTGGATATTTAATGTGGAAGTGAGTGCTGTCAGTATCAGTTCACTTGCTGATAGTTCTCAGTCTAGGTATGCATTAGGAATATTGGGCTAAATTGGTTTTCACTGTTAGTTATTATTTTATTGATTAACAATAGTCATGGTTGCTACAATAAAAATCAGAATCACCCACTTAGTTTAGCTTAAGTAACAGTACTGTAAAGTGTTGAAAATGAATCAAAAAAAGGTACCCGCTAATACTTAACCAGAGTTTTGTCCTCTCCTGCTCATCAGCAAATAAAGCTGTTAAACTTGGTTTTCAGTGTAATTTTTTTCAGAGTAGTAGTGCTTGCAGGTCCTGAAAACATGAAGATAAGCTTAACCTATCCTGTGTAGTTTGAGTTCAGATTTGAAATTACAGCCTGATGTATCTGCTGTTCTGCCTCTAGGCTTATAACAGTTTAATAGATGAGATTACTTTTGTGCAATACACAGATGTGCAAACTCAGTGGGTAACTTCATAAAGGATCTTAATGCTCTGATACAAACAAAAATTAGTTACTTGTTCTTTTAAGGTCATTGTTTTGGTGTTTTTTCAAAATCAAGGTAGCTGCAATCATCTAGTCCTAACTCTTAAAGTATCAAATTCTAGTAGTCTTAAATGATAACATCACGGAATTTAAGCTTTTAAAAATATACGTAGAAGCTTTGACAATGGCTGTTATCCTCTGTTTGCTTTTAGCTCTATTAGAGGCTAGGGGTCTTCCTCCTCACCTGTTTGGCCCTCTTGGTCCTCGGATGTCGCAGCTCTTCCACAGGACAATTGGAAGTGGAGCTAGTAAGCAAAGTTTGTCTAATTTGACTTAATTCTTTCCACTTCCAGACTAGTAGAATTCAGCCAATAGTAAATCTAATATTTGTATTAGCTTCATAGTTTAATATAGTGTTTTACGTGTTGGAGACTTGTATGCCATGATAGTGCTAGACCACTTGTCAGCAATTCTAATTTGCTTGTCTTCCTTTAAGGAAGGAAAATTTACCTTAGCTGTATTTCTTGGCTTTTCTTTTTTGGGGCGTCTTAATGTACCCTTCTAGGTGGGGAAGGGAGGGTTCTTGCCTTTTCATCCCTTCCTTATCTTTTTCTTTTGCATGATGGGCTGCTTAACAAAAGACCTCTCCAACCCCCTTGGGTTTTTTGCTAGCTTTAAACAAATGCTTAAGCTAGCTTTAAAACAATTAGTAGATGTGAGTTCTAAGTTAGGTTTGTTTTAGTTTCAAAAGTGTCTTAGGTTTCAGACAGAATGAATTTCCTTCAGACATTGTGTCAGTGAGAACGTGGGTCCTTAGACTTGTTGCACCAGGTCTGCGCTATGCAGCTGGATGAGATGTGCGCCTTCCAGTCCAAGTCTGGCTTCCCAGGAGAGCCAGAGGCAGCCTGGTACACTGCATGCCAAGAAGAGGATGGAGTCTCATAGGTGCTCCATGTGCTGTATTAACTGGAGGGTGTTGCAAAGTCCTTTGCACAAAGGCGAGATGGTTGGGGTTCTGGCACCTGCTGTAGGTTGGCAAGATGGCTGTGCTGAGCAGTGTGGTGGACTCCCTGTGCTGACCAGTCTGCACTGGAAAGGCAGCCAAGAGTGAGATTTTGTCTCCCTTCCCTATTCCCCCCTTTTTATGACAGGGAAAGGAAGTGAAACTACAAATGCAGAGGAAAACAAACTATCTCTGGTCTTCCACTCTGGCAGAAGTGTAGCAGAACAGTTCCCTCAAACACTTTCTAATACATTTTTTCCTACATTTTTTTCTGGATATCTAGGTTCTAAAGCTCAACAGCTTTTACAAGGTCTCCAAGCTACTGATGAAAGTCAGCAACTACAGGCAGTGATTGAGATGTGCCAGCTGTTGGTTATGGGAAATGAAGAAACATTAGGAGGATTTCCAGTCAAGAGTGTTGTACCAGCTTTGGTAAAGATTTAATCTCAGATTTCTATTGAAGGATGTAATATTTCACTCAATGTCTTGCCTAAATTAAATCATTATTATTTATATTGTCTTCTAAGTGTGTGCATGTGTATCTGTCTTACTATTTGGTTTTAAGAGGATGTTTTGCTAATTTTGGTACTCTTATTAATTTTTTAATAGCTCAAGATTAGGCAGTGGTTCTTTTGGAATTATTGCTAACATGTAAAATCCTGAGTCAAAAGCTACAGTAGTGGTTTGTACCCTTTTTATGATGATATCTAGATACGTTTTTCTAAACAAACAATGCTTTTTTTTAACAGATAACACTGCTGCAGATGGAGCACAACTTTGACATTGTAAGTAGTTTGTAATATTTAAGAAGCTTTTGAAATATTAAAATGTTATCTGAACTTAAAATCAAATATCTCTGTATTTAATAGATGAATCATGCATGTCGGGCCTTAACATACATGATGGAAGCACTTCCCAGATCGTCTGCTGTAGTGGTAGATGCAATTCCTGTCTTCTTGGAAAAGGTAAAATGAAATCAAAACAGTGATAAAACAGCATGAGGGGACTATATATTTTGTTTTAACTTTAGAAAGTGCCATTAAGATAGTGCTTCTTTTCATGGCTTACAAGATAATATAAAGTGCGTTAGAAGCTTCTAAAGCCAGGTTTAATCTTGGCTCCCACCCTTACTGGAAAGCGCTCTCTCCTTCACTGAGAACTTTTTGTTGGATTGGTGTTGCAAACATACAAAATGTGTAATTAAATGAGCTATTGCTTCTTGGAGTAGCTCCATGGCTAAGGTAGCCTTAAATTGTCGGGCTTGGTCAGAGCTGGCTTCATTAGCATATGTGTCATAGTAGAAGCTGTATGTCTGAGTGTTAATCAATATGATCAATACAGGCTTTTTTGTTTTCTTGTAGCTGCAAGTTATCCAGTGCATTGATGTGGCAGAGCAGGCGCTTACAGCCCTGGAGATGTTGTCACGCAGGCACAGTAAAGCCATTCTGCAGGCAGTAAGTAAAACCAAAAAAAGGCAGTTTCCCCTCTGCCAGCTCTACATCTCGGTGATCTTCTGTTAAGATGAAATAAGAAAACAACTTTTTGTGACTTCAGCAGTACTGAGAGTGAAAATGTTTGTTTTGTTATAGGGTGGGTTGGCAGACTGTTTGCTGTATCTGGAATTCTTCAGTATAAATGCACAAAGGAATGCACTAGCTATTGCTGCCAACTGCTGCCAGAGTATTACACCTGATGAGTTTCACTTTGTGGCAGACTCCTTGCCACTGCTAACACAAAGGCTAACCCATCAGGTAAGAAGTTATTAAAAATGGAAGATTTTGATTTTGATCTGAAAGCAGTTTATAGATGTCACCAGATATGTGGTTCTTCGCTTTGTATTATTTGCCTTTGCAAGGTGATAATTGAGTTCAAGTTTCTGTACTGTCAGGTTGTGATATGCCAGTGTACATATCTGTGGTTCTGTAAATGTGAAATTTTATAAAACAAGACAAGTAAGGTACTTTAACTCAAAGCATGAGTAATAGTTTCGTAGTCCATGTAAGAACAAGGACATCAGTAAGAGGAAATCCAGTAGCATTACTGGTTTTATTTTTTCTTAAGAGGTGGGTTGCAAGGTTCTCTCCCACTTTAAATCTGAACACCCTTGGTTTCAATTTTTATGGGTTTTTTTGTGCTTTAACTTTTTGGAGGAGTTTATGGCATTTTAAAAAAGTTCCTGCTTTTGTGCAGTAGATTGAAGTGATGAATCTGAAATCAAGGGGCTCATGAGGGCTACATACCCTGCAGTACTGCTGTGTTGATAAATGAGCACTTAAAATGACTGATGCACCAAAAGAGATTTTTGGTGATCTGCTTGGTTGGCAGATCCCTGTTTAAAAGATGAAAAAGGACAAATATTTTGTTTGTTAACAAATGCAACTAATTGGAAGCTTCCAGGTAATGGTTTTGTGTATTCTTGTGCTGTTCTTAATTTTGCCTACATCATCTTGCTGAAAGACTGCTTGAATCTTTGAGGCAGCTTCTAAGAAGCCAAATGACAGCTTTAGATTGTACTCTAGAAACAGGAAGCACCATTCTCATCAGTAGTAGGGACAAGTACTGATCCTGATCTCTGAAGAGAAGCTACAACACACCAAAGTAAGATTTCAAGAAATTTTGAAGTGGAAATTATCTGGAAAAGCATCTTGAGTTAGCTCTTAACAGAATAGTTGAGTTTGGAAGAGCTCTGTTACCCAGTCCTAGCTCCCCTGCAAATTGAGCTAGAGCAGATTGCCCAGGAGCATGTCCAGATGATTTTTTTTTTCCTGTTTTTAAGTATCTCCAAGGGTGGAGACTTAATCTTTCAGGCTAACCTTTTCCAGTGCTCAGCCACCCTTACAGTTAGTGTTTTATTATGTTCAGGTGAACTTTTTTGAGCATTTCGTTGAACTTTTAACTAGAGCTATTTTCAGGGCAATCTTTACTTGTGTCTTTGAATTTGCTGTGTTGTCTGTCCTGCATAATGTCAAAATCAGGCTTCATGTAGTCTGTAGAACAGTAGTCTTCACTTCTGCTTATTATCTGTAACTCCTGTTACTTTCGCTTTTCCCTATTGTTTCCTCCTTGCAGAATCCAGAAAGACTATTAGAGATCAATTTATTCACCTCTAAAGGTTCCTAAAGGTATTTGTTTTGCAAGTGGGGGGTGTTTCCCAGGGAATATGTAGGAAGCACAGCTGTATCAGGAGGTGACTTTAGACTGTCAGTGAGTTTAAAACTCAGAGCTGTAATATTCTGTAAAATGTGATTAGACTGGCCCTTCTGAAGAAATTTTATGAATGCCTCAAAATGACAGGATGTTCTAGTGCAAGTTAATATTTCAATTTAACCAAAAATTTCTTATAACAGGACAAAAAGTCTGTTGAAAGCACTTGTCTGTGTTTTGCACGGCTAGTGGACAACTTCCAGCATGAAGAGGTAAGAGTGTGCATGGGAGTGCATTTCTGTTTCTTCTCCACCCACCCTGTTTCTCTTGAGGGCTCACCTTTCAAGGACTAATGTTTCCTAATTTGTTGTTCCCTCCTTGAAGAACTTGCTGCAGCAGGTTGCTTCCAAGGACTTGTTAACAAATATCCAGCAGCTCTTGGTCGTGACACCTCCTATCCTGAGCTCAGGAATGTTCATCATGGTGGTGCGCATGTTCTCCCTGATGTGCTCCAACTGCCCCACACTTGCAGTCCAGCTTATGAAACAAAGTGAGTTCTAACTCTTCCATGTTCTAGGGGGCCTGTTCATGTTACTGCCTACAGTCAGTATGGACCTCTGTGTGCTTGATTGTATAAATACTCTGTTCTTTCAAATTTTCCCTTACTGTGTTTCCCCTGGGATAAAAAGTTCAGTTAAGCTTGTTGAAAGCTTTTATCCAGATGGTTTTTTGTCCTTTTTCCTAGTTCTAGCTGTTGTCATTGCAGTGACCACTTAATTTTTCTTTTTTTTTTTTTTTTTTTAATTTTAGTCTGTATTGGCTGCACAAACTATTCTCATTCCCACACAAGCTGAATAATTCTTTTCTTAGTTTTTACCATGTGCTTTAAGTACTTCTTCCAGGGGAAAAAAACATTTAACAAAATTAACTGCTGTAGAACTGTCTTGGTTGTCACTTGTTTTCTTTGTTCCATCTCAAATTTTTACTGACCCCTTCAACTGCCCTGTATCTTTTCCTGTTTCCTTTTGTGTCTTGTATATTGAGTCATATTTCTCCCCTTGTTGTCCCTTAAAGGAAAAAAAAGCCACAAACCCAAAAAAGCCACAAACCCCAGACCTGAGAACAAACACATTTCTTAGTGTTCAAAGAAACACTTTTGTCCTATAGTCCACTCTGTTTGCTTTGGGCAGTAACTATCTCTGCTGTGTAGTGTCCAACAGAAAATGGAATCCATATCTGATACAGGCAGTCTCATGAATAATAATAATTTTCTATAGATATTGCAGAAACACTTCACTTTCTCCTTTGTGGAGCCTCAAATGGGAGTTGTCAAGAACAAATTGACCTTGTTCCACGAAGTCCTCAAGAACTTTATGAACTTACTTCTCTTATCTGGTAAGTCTTGCAGTCCTAGGTTTTGGGTGTGGTTGTATATTAAAATCCTTAACTTCACTAAAATACGGCAAACAGTTTTCAGCTTAGATGGACTTGATTGTATACTTCTAGTAAAATACTGTTTTAATGTTCTTTACAGTGAACTGATGCCTTGCCTGCCAAAAGAGGGAATCTTTGCTGTTGATACTATGCTAAAGAAAGGAAATGCACAAAATACAGATGGTGCAATATGGCAATGGCGAGATGACAGGGGTCTCTGGCATCCCTATAACAGGATTGATAGTCGAATAATAGAGGTAGTAATTCCACACGTTTGTGTGGTGATGCTTTTCAAATCTGCGTGCGGTTGTATAGGGAATTGAGTGCTTTCTCAGTCTTTAAAAATACCACTCTTGATCTTTCTGAGTAAAAACCACAAGTTTCCTCAAACATCCTGCTATACTATTGCACTATTTTGGTGTTCAGCCATACCCAATCACTTATTTGCTGTTCTTACTGAATTTCTGTCACTGTTTTTCCTACTGTTACCCCTTCCTCATCTTTCATTTTGTTTTCTGTTTGTTAGAGATTTCTTAACTTTAATTCTTCCTTGATTTTAGGCAGCTCATCAGGTTGGTGAGGATGAGATAAGCCTGTCTACGCTTGGGCGTGTCTATACTATTGATTTTAACTCTATGCAGCAAATAAATGAGGATACTGGAACAGCTCGTGCCATTCAGCGAAAACCAAACCCTTTAGCCAGTACAAACACTAGTAAGTGCAACTCAGGAAATGCCTGGGCTCTCTAGCTGTGGCTAATATATGCTGGGTTGTGCAGCCATTTACTACTTAACTAATAAATTTCTTATGGCTTCTGTGGAACATCAAACTATTCTGATTTCCATGAATTAAGAAAATTTCATAACAAAACTCATACTGTTGATGTGTGTGCTTTTTTAATGTGTAAACTCCTCCTAGGACCTGAAAATGGGAGGGAGCTGGGGATGTTCCTGGCTTGGGATTTCTAAAACAGTTCTATTTGTACAGCTCTTTTATTTAACTGGGACTCTGAGGGCTTCTTACTGTTACACAGAAATACACAAGAAAACTGAAGAAGAAGCGATTAAAATCCTTGAAAGAGGAGGTTTTGTACCTTCTTACTCACCTTGACTTCTGGTTCTTGAATTCTATCTTTCCAATTTGAGAGCTGAATTGAATCAGTTTTAACAAAAGAAAGTAATCATCAGAGCAGAGATGCAAAGGTCTGTCCAGTGACTCGTTGTGCACTTTCTCACAGGTGGACATTCGGAATTGAAGAAGGATGATGCTCGAGCACAGTTAATGAAAGAGGACCCAGAACTGGCAAAATCCTTTATCAAAACACTGTTTGGTGTTCTTTATGAAGTATATAGTTCTTCAGCTGGACCTGCTGTTAGACACAAGTGCCTTAGAGCAATTCTTAGGATAATTTATTTTGCTGATGCTGAACTTCTGAAGGATGTGCTGAAAAACCATGCTGTTTCAAGGTGGGTTCTTTAACTGCTGCTAATGAAATTAATTTTGAGCTTACAGCTGAAACTTGTTACTTTTTTGAGTCATATTTTTCAGGGGGAAATGATACTTTAAAAGTCTTACTTATTTTCCAAAAGCTGAGGCTGCCAGCTCTGCAGGAATTCTTTTGCATCATAGATTTTGCAGCAGTTGCCAGCACTAGCCATTCTTACTAGAAACCTAAGTGGCCTCTGGCTGTGTGTACTAGGAGTGTCAAATATTACTCTTTATTGGTTTTTTGATTTCTAAAACTTACCTAAGAAATTCTGAGGTCATGATAACTTTTGAGGTAATACAATGTGAACAATAACAGACACTAATAGCATTCAACTGGTAATTTTTTTTCAAGAAACCTCTCCTACATGTCACACATAAAGTTGGGGATCTGAGGATGCAACTGGAAAATAAACCAAATAGTTTTTCAGAGACAGTACCAAGTTCCAGAACACTGTGTTTATAAAAGACTCTCCTTTATGCCATGTTATAGCTTGATAAAAGTGATATAGGTAGGAAGAGAACTGTTTCAGTCCTTTTATTGATAGCTTTTATAAGAGCACTGTGAAATCTGTTTGCTTTCAGTTTCTAGTGCTGTGTATGCTGCAAGATGAACTGACTTGATTTAAAGAGAAAAACCCAGCCAAAACCCCACAAAACTAATTCTAATAAATTATCTGTTTTAGTCATATTGCCTCCATGCTGTCGAGTCAAGACCTTAAGATAGTAGTTGGAGCCCTGCAGATGGCAGAGATTTTAATGCAAAAGTTACCTGACATTTTTAGTGTTTACTTCAGAAGAGAAGGTAAATCGTGGTTTCTTTTTTTTTTCCTCTTCACCTCTTTATGTAGTATTTTAAAAATGTGTGTCCACTCTTCCCAAGCTGTAAAAATTGAATGTTGTTCTTGAATAATAAAGACAGATCAGTGCAAGCTGTCCTCATACTACTGGGGAGGAGCTGGCCTAGACTCAGGAGGGAACGAGCTTGTGTTTTCAGAATCTGAAAAAAGTTTGTACAGGCTTACTAGATACTAGTGAACTCACTTGGGCTGAAGATGGCTTACTGAAATTACATGGGAAGTCTTAGTGGAGAAAACTGATGAATCTTTGGCAGGAAGTCTTTGTACTAGTCTTTGCTCCTGAGGTTTCTTTAGCTACTGTTCTTACTGCTCTAATTTTTTTATTTTTAAACTATGTAGGTTAACTTTTTGAAGAAAAGATTGAACTGCTTTTAAAGCTTGGTGTTGAAGGGTGGGGTGAGGAAATACTGCCATAGTCAAAGAAGAGGTTCAGATAACACAGTTCTACATTTTAAAACACCCTTGTTCCTGCCACCACATCCCTGCTGCCCCCTCCTCTTCCCCTACCCCAGACCAACCCACCAAACAAAGATCTCTTCTTTCTCAAAGGGGTGATGCACCAAGTGAAAAACTTGGCAGAGTCTGAGGCTTTGCTAACAAGCCCCCCAAAAGTATGCACTAATGGATCAGGAACACTGGGAACCACTACAACCATAAGTACTGGGACAGCCACTGCTGCCAGCAATGCAGCTGCAGATTTGGGCTCTCCCAGCTTACAGCACAGCCGGGAGGATTCCTTGGATCTGAGCCCACAGGGGTAGGTGCACTTGCTGAAAAGTGATCTGTGTTCTGGCTTTGGTGATTTGTTGTGGGGTTTTGAGTTTTTCTTATTTTTTAAAAAAATGTCTAGGGTGACATGGGCTGCCCACGTAATCATCTGCATTTCACTGTGGTATTTTCCTCTGAAGAACTAAATTGGAGTGGTGTTGAATTGTTCAATGGATAGTTTTGATTCATTTCATATTAAATGCTTAAAAGAGCAAAAAAAGCAGTGACCTGATAGTTAGGTCATAATTGTATTAAATAATTTTCTGGTTTGGGACAATGTCAAGAGCACCAGCTTGTAGTCTCATCTAACTGTTGAGGATAGCGATTCTTCCAGAGCTATGGGGCATGGCTCCTTTCTGCTAGAGACTGGAGAAAAAATAAATTATCCTTAAATTTTGTTTTTGAAGGCAATTTTGAACACTTGCAGAATTAAAATACAGTGTAGGAATAAATTACTAGTTTGTTCTTATTTTAAAGGTCAAACATTTGTCACTTTAAACAAGAATTGAAATAGGTGAACTTGTGAAGGGTAATGATTGATGAATAGAAATGCCACATTGTTGAAGCGTTTTCTGTGAATTTGTAGGAGAGGCATGTCAAATATCCAATGTTGGTTGGTGTTTATTCAGTAGAGATTTGTGGAAATATTTTTTTTTTTATTTTAAGTGTATTCAAATAAATGGGCCAACAAATGGTTACACAAATTAAAGCATGAAAATCATGAGAAACCTCTGTTTAGTGTCACTTCTGTCTGTATTTGGCTGCTCATAATAGAAAGATGACAGCCTACAAAACCCTTCCTGGATGGATGGAGTTAGGGAATATCCTTGTTATGGGATGGAACCTGTTCTTTAATTCTCGAGGAAGTAGTTGGTAGATGCATCTTAAACTGAGGGACGTGTGTGTGCATGAGTATAGAGTTGTGGGTGGAAATAAGTAACTTCATTTTTGTATTTGGACAGACGACTGAGTGATGTTCTAAAGAGAAAAAGACTGCCAAAAAGAGGGCCAAGGAGACCAAAATACTCCCCTCCAAGAGATGATGACAAAGTAGACAATCAAGGTAAATAATTCTGAAAGTATGATACTTTGATCTCCTTTCAAAGTAAGCTTATAAACTGCAGAAAGAGCTAGCTGTAATAAACTTCTTGATTCTCTTAAATTTTGTCTTTTACTTCCTCCAGCTAAAAGCCCTACAACTACTCAGTCTCCTAAATCATCTTTCTTGGCAAGTTTAAATCCTAAAACATGGGGAAGATTAAGCACACAGTCCAACAGTAATAATATTGAACCAGCACGAACAGCAGGAGTAAGTGGTCTTGCAAGGGCTGCTTCCAAGGATACCATTTCCAATAACAGGTACACACACAAAAAATTACAATACTTGTAACATGATGTTGACTATGATCAGGTGATTAAGTAGCAGCTACAAAGAAGTTGGAGCTTAACCACAGTGAAAAAAATTCTGGGAGAAGAATCAAGAAGTTAAGGTAGAGAAAATAACATCTGAATAATTTAAAGTTTACATGGTGGGGAAAAATGGGAGAACTGAGAAAAACAATGCAAGTGATCTGTAGAGAAAAGTACTTGACTCTGTTGGAGTAAAAGCAATGGGTTTTCTGTGGCTGCTGTTTAATATGGAGAGAATTATACTCAGGCTGTATTTACTTTTAGTATTGATGTATGCAAATGCTAAGTGTGGCTAAATGCCTTTTGTGTGCTTCTTTACAGAGAAAAAATTAAGGGCTGGATTAAGGAGCAAGCCCATAAATTTGTAGAACATTACTTTAGCTCTGAAAACATGGATGGAAGCAATCCTGCACTAAATGTATTACAGAGACTTTGCACTGCAACTGAACAACTCAACCTCCAGGTTAGAAGTGGCAAACTTACTTAGAGTGGGGGGGCGTCATTTCTTGCCTTGTGAGTCATCATGGCTTGGAGTAATTTTTTAGAATGAGTGTGTACGCTCTGACACACACCACTTATGGTAAAAGACCAGTCCTAGCAATGTGTCATTTGCATAGCATTTTATTTCACATTCAAAAGTTCTGCAGTTAAGTGTCAGGGATCAGCTTTATTCTTAAAGAACAGTACTGTTTGTAGTAAGAACTTTGAGACTAGAGGGAGAAGGACAGGGAAGCAGCATTTTGTTAAAATGATAGAAGAAATACAGACTGGGGTAAACGTGGTAGAACTTCAGTCTTGCTTTTCAGGCAGTTGTGGTCCTTGATAGGTGGTCCAAACATGTAACTTCTAAACCAGCACAAGAGCTGAGCTGTGTTCTGTTCTTTGATTTGAGCAATTGTTAAAATATGAAACTTTCCCACCTCCTCTCTCCCCCACAGATGTCACGTAAAACACACACCAATCTGAGTTGTTAGGCTTTTGGGGGTGTTTTTTTTTTTTTTTTTTTTTTTTTTTTTTTAACAGAAAGCACCCCTTCTTGGAGCTAATCTTTACCTTGCATAAGAATTGGGACCTTTAATTTCTCAAAGTAGAGAAAATGTAGATGTTGCCTGTAGTGTTTCCTCTTGAACAGAGACATGCTTATCATCAGATTATTTGCCCTGTGTTGCTGCTTGTATTGAGTTACTATACATTCCAGTCTTTCCTTTTTTCCCCTGCCCTTTAGTGCTGTTCCATGCAGTAGAAAGCAAGCTAGCATTTCTTAAGCCTGTAATACCTGGATAGTAAAACACTCTCTTCATGTTTTTCAGGTGGATGGTGGGACAGAGTGCCTTGTAGAAATCCGTAGCATTGTCTCGGAATCTGACGTCTCCTCATTTGAAATCCAGCATAGTGGGTTTGTTAAACAACTGCTGCTCTATTTGACATCTAAAAGTGAAAAAGATGCTGTTAGCAGAGACATCAGATTGAAAAGATTTCTTCATGTATTTTTTTCTTCTCCAGTAAGTTTTCTTATTTATTTTTTAGCGTTCTTAGTTGTCTTTCTCTCAAATTTTCTTTCTCAAAAAACTATCTGAGAGGTTCTGCGTTGACCTTATCTTAAAGGTGGAATACAGAAAGAATGTTTTATTTATGTCTAAGTTGTACAACACTACAACTTTCACATCGTTCAATGTCTTTGTAGGTCATGAACCTTTTTGAATACCCTGTAATTACTGAAAATTCCACACAGCAGTGGAAAAAATGCCAAAATGGTCAATTGTCAGTCTTCAACAGCTTAAACGTTGTTTCTGTGTTTTAAGAAGTTGGTATGGAAAGAGCTTGGATGGTAATATTATCACTCAGGCCTAAATACTGCAAGAAACTAGTGTTCTGTTTTTAAAGGAAGAAATTTGAAGTGGAAGAGAGGAAAGCAGATAGCTAAAACTTCCAAAAAGCTTGTTGCTCATGGTTAAGGGTGAGTGCTTAGAATCTGTTGGGCTATTCAGTTGAAACCAGGAGAGGAAAGTGCATTCTTTGAAACCGGTCTTTATAAACTTGTCATTTACTTGTCCTAATACTGCTGTTACTTTCAGTGAGAGCAGGGATTCTTAATTTATGGTATAAATTGTTTAGGATTTTTTAATTCAAGCAGGTAGCTAAAGACTGGACTATATTTCAGCTTCCTGGAGAAGAGCCCCTTGGAAGATTAGAGCCATTAGAAAATGCACCTTTGTTGGCATTAGTCCATAAAATGAACAACTGCCTCAGTCAGATGGAACAGTTTCCTGTTAAAGTGCATGACTTCCCTAGTGGAAATGGAACAGGGAGCAGGTAAGGATTAATGCTCAGGTAACAGTTTTGTTGGAGGCTTTTGTTTTCGAAAACTTATTTCAAGCGCTGAGAGGACAAGTACAAGTAGAAGTACCAATTACAAGAGGAAGTAAAGGAAACTTTTGACCCTGTTAAAGACAAAAGCAATGACACAGTTGGTTTTTTTAGTCAGTGGAAGATGGAATCTTTTACTAAATGTTTGCTTACCATCTTGAAACTTGTCTCACTTAAATTGGGGTGATAGATAAACTTTAAATGCAATCTCTAAATTTACCCTTTAAAAACCCAAATGTCTTCCTTGTCCCCATGTAGCAGACACCGGAAAGAAACAATCTATTGCTTGGACACTGATGGTTTTCAGCAGAGTAATTGAATTGCAGAGAGTGTATTACAGTGCTCAACTTTGTTACTCATATAGGTTCTGTTCTCTAGGATGATAGTGGATTAAGTGGTAAGTCTTGGCTGTCAGTAGAGTTTAAAATAGCTGCAGGCCTACCCTGAGTCTTAAGATACAGAATAAATTTGGAATCCGGCTTGGTAGTTGTGTTTTAAGTAACAAATCTGAGTGAATAAAGACCTGTTTCTACAATTTCTTTTCTATACTTTAGTAAATCAACACTAGTTTTTATTTATTATGTAACAGTGAATTTGTTTCAGTACAGTTACGCATAAGTTTTAAAAGTATTTTTTGGCGCTGGCTAAAAGCGCAGCATGAGAGGAGGAGCATTGAAAATGAACTTTTGAAAACTCTTCTTTAAAGTTAGACATGCCAAAGGGTGGTCTATGTCTCAGGTAGTAGGTAGTGTGGAGAGGGTTTTTTTCATTGATGGTGACACAACATCCATTTAATTTGATGTATTGGAGTCTCACACTCTGGCATTAATCTAACATTAAAATTGACTACTTGTTTTTTGTGAAACTTAAAATCAGTGGGAATTAATGCAGCACACAGATTTCTTATTAGAAGAAATTAGTGTCTCTATACTGGCTTTTGCAAATAGTGTGTGCTCTGTAATCTCGGTATGCTTCCTTATGTATATTAATTTTGTAAAAAGTGGGATAACTACCACACATAGCTCCTAATCACAGAAGCAAAATGCTGTAGCATTGTTTTACTGTGGATTATGTCAATGAGGATTTTGAAGTATTAAGTTTTGGTAGTCTTTTACTAGCACCTGGATATAGAAGCAGCCCAAGATAAGAGGCTTGTTTATAAAACCAGCTACCTTGAGTATTGGTAGTTTGAGGTGGAGTGTATGTATCAACTACTCTTGGCAAGAAAAAAAAAACAGGAGCTTTTGGATTTTCTCTTTAGGTCCATATTGAAAAAAACCTGTTTAAATGAATATGTGCATTTTCCATGCCCATTTCAGATCCTTGCTGCACTGCACATAAACACATCTCTAAACCTCCTGTGCCATCAGCTGACCACTGAACTACTTCAGCTTTCAAAGATGATCAGTATAGGCCATATTGTAATCAGACCTCAGGCTGGGCTTTCTCTTAATTCATGTAGCTTTCAGATTGTGTTCTACTTGGATTCTAGTGTTCTTGTAGAAGAAAACTTTTAATCTATTTATCCAAACCGTATTAGTTTATTTTTAGAGAAGTAGTTTCACAAATTGTACTCTCAACAAGTAAAATTGTAAATGCATGTATAAGCCTATTTTACTGAATTTTTAATGCAGTTATGGTTATTAGATTCTTCGTGTAGCAACTTTTTTCACAAATTATTTTGAGTTTTTCTCTTAACAGAGGATCCCAAGCTTTAAAATTCTTCAATACACATCAATTAAAATGTCAACTGCAAAGACATCCAGACTGTGGTAATGTCAAACAGTGGAAAGGTGGACCTGTGAAGATTGATCCTCTGGCTTTGGTACAAGCCATTGAAAGATACCTTGTAGTTAGAGGTATTTATTTATTTATTACAGTCACTTGGGTTTTCTGTTTTGGAATAGTTCCTGCTGTTAGTGTAGAGTCTGTAAAAACCCGTGAGGATTATGCTGAAGACAAATGGAAGGTGCCTATGAAGATAACCTAGCTCACAAGGGAGGAGATTAAAGCTGTAGAGAATCTTCCTTTTCTGAGACAAACTGTTTCCTGTGGTAAACAGTTCAGTCAGAATACTAACAGAAGTATTACTGTTTACTGTCACACTGGCTGTAGCTTGGCAGTTTTTAATGCCAGGTGTTTGATGCTGAAATTTGTTGAACAGTTCTGGATCTTACTGTTTTTAACTAATACATTTTGGAATTGTTTTAAAAGTTTTAGGAGTTATAACAGAGTACCAAAGCACTGTTGCCTTCCCATGAAAAAGGCAAATGAGGATGTCTTTTTTTCTCTCTTGCCTCAGGCTATGGAAGAGTTAGAGAAGATGATGAAGATAGTGATGATGATGGGTCAGATGAAGAAATAGATGAATCTTTGGTAAGCTTTTGCTCTGGGAGTATGGGGATGGTGCAGTGTGGGGAGGGCCTTAAAGAAAAGCTATGCAGCAAGTTTGCTAACTTGTATGGTTGGTTTTTTTTGTTCAGGCTGCTCAATTCTTAAATTCAGGGAATGTGAGACATAGATTGCAGTTTTACATTGGAGATCACTTGCTGCCATACAATATGACTGTGTACCAAGCAGTCAGGCAGTACAGTTTACAAGCTGAGGAAGAGAGGGAGTCTACAGATGATGAAAGCAACCCACTGGGAAGAGCTGGGATTTGGACAAAAACGCACACCATTTGGTGAGTTGCCTAGAGAAATCCAGGAATAACTTCTCCATTTTACTAAATGTATATACATCAAGAAACCTGGAACTAGCTGTCTTCTTTCTTATCCCTTTGAAAAGCATGGAGCTTTGAACTTCTGGATGTGCTTGAGATACTTAAAACTTAGTAAGAATTCATTGCTACTCCTGATGTTCTTTCTAGCTTCTGAGTAAAGCTGATGAACGAGAAATAGGGAATTTTAAATGATACCTGCTAGATGGGGAGAAACCATTCTTAGTGTTAGGTAACTAACCACAAACACTAGAGAATGTGCAGTATACAACTAATGGTCGACTTCATACTGATTTTCCCAGTTGATTGCTGTGAAAGTGAATGTATTCTGTGGCCACACTTTGCAAGAAACATTGACATGTGACTATGCTGAGCATTTTAATGTTCAGCAGTCTCCTTGTTTTTAATGTTTAAATGTGCTAAAGAAAACAGCAAGCAAATAAAAACCCATAAAACAATAATAAAAAACCCACCAAAACCTAACCTAACCCTAACTCTAAACTCAGTCACTTTGGGGTTTTGTTTATACATTCAGCTTCTCTCCTTCCAGTTCATGGAGCTGAAGGGTCCCTGTTTTTTCTCCCCTGTGAAATACTTTGCTTCAGAGGTTGGATCATATCCCAGTGCAGTGTTCTTGTCTTTCTGCTTTTAACTGTCATTCAAGTAAAGTTCTGAAAATCTGAGAACTAACGCTTTTGAAAGTGCTTTTATTTCCCTCTAAGTTAGCATTTCAGAACATATTTTTAACTTTTGTTTACTTTTCAGGTACAAACCTGTGCGAGAGGATGAAGATGGTAATAAGGACTGTGTTGGGGGTAAAAGAGGAAGAGCACAAACTGCTCCCACAAAAACCTCCCCTAGAAATTCTAAAAAACATGATGAATTGTGGCATGGTAAGTGTGGTGCCGTGCTATATGTTAGATTTCCTCTCAGTCCTTTCAGAACTTTCACAATGTTTACTGCCACTATAGTGTTTCTTTTAAAGCAGACATACTATAAAAATAGTAAGCATATATTTTTAGCTCTATATTAAAACTAAAAGTAAGATATTTACTGAGTTGTTTAACTGAACTGTTGTAGTTAAGTGAATGCTATGACTAATACTACCTAGGCTCCTAATAATTATATCTTGGGAAAAATTCTAATTGAATTGCTTTGCTGAGATGTTGTTTTTTCCTGCTAGATGGTGTATGCCCTTCGGTGTTAAATCCTCTGGAAATTTACCTCATATCTACTCCACCTGAAAATATAACATTTGAAGACCCCTCATTAGATGTTATTCTTCTTTTGAGAGTGTTACATGCTATCAGTCGATACTGGTATTACTTGTATGATGTGAGTAGAGCACTTTTTAAGTCACTTTAGTGCTTGGTTCAGGACAGAACCATCTGTAACATTTTAAATAGTCTTTCCTCCCTCTCCACTGCCCCTCAAGAAGACAGAATGATGCAAATACTGCCATCTTCCCCTACATGTTTCTCTAACTTCTGAGAAGATGAAGGCTGTAAATTCTAACAGTCAGCCATATTTTCTTTATTCTATGTTGAACACAATATCCATGCTTTGTCCTTCCTTGAGTTCATCCTGAAAAGGAAATTAGTAGTAAACATCTACTCAGTCCTTCTTTCATGTTTGAGACTCCAGATGGGCAAAATGAGAGTGAAAGTTTTTTTACTTTCCATGATAAGCAAAATAGAAGCATTAAAAATCATTTTTAACAAAGACTTGATACTTTTTTCTGTGTTTCTCTAACTAGAAATATATTGCTTTTGTTTAACACAGAATGCAGTCTGCAAGGAGATAATTCCAACTTCAGAGTTCATCAACAGTAAACTGACAGCAAAAGCAAACAGGCAGCTCCAGGATCCTTTGGTAATTATGACAGGAAACATCCCGACTTGGCTGACAGAACTTGGAAAAACATGGTATGAGAAATTTTCTGTGTCTCTAGTTCCAGTTAAATAGGAATCTTGGCTGGGCAGCACAGTGCCTCATCGTTACAGGACTCTTGGGAGTGCAAAATGTAGTCACAGAAGTTTTGCCAAATTACATAGTGGCATGGATGTTTACACCTACATTGCATAGTTTAAATCACATGCTGAGAGGTAGATTATGTGCAGAGTTTGGACCACTTCTTACAGGAATTGCTGAGCGATCTGAAGGTTTTCCATTGAAGTTTTGATTATTTAGATGATTTTTTTTCTCCTGTTAAGCTGCTTAATAGCCTTCTTTCCATATCACTGTATTTATTGTGGCATCTTCAGTATGATACAAAGGAAGATACATTTATAAATGATACTGATAAAAGAACATAAATATTTTCTATGAAACTATATACATAGTGCTTTGTACTATCTTGATACAGAGTACAAGCTGTAAAGTTTTTTGCGCTTGAAAGAATGAGGAATTAAGAGTTGACATTCTTGAGTTTTTCAAGCATGTTAATTGCAGCGATATTGTTGATGACTGTGGAAATACATACTCAGAGTAACTCTTTGGCTTTTCATTTTAAAAATAAGATCTCTAGCTTGCTTCATAAGCGTTCCAGATAACAGATGATGAGCATGAGTGTATATTCTTAAACATCTCTAACCTTATTTGTTCAATAAAACTGCCTTTCCACTTAATGGAGGACCACACTGTTAACGTACACATGGCTTTGAGAATAGTGGAAGTGGGAAATTCAAACAAGAAATTTCTCTGGTAGTCTTTCATGGATTATTTAAAGCATTTTTTGGAAGTGGTGGAAGGTAGAAGAGTGATGCTGCTCTGGGCAGGTTCTTATGTCTTTGTGCTGCCAAATGTGGGAGCTTGAGCTTAAATCTTTGATCTGTTGCATTTATTAATTGTAGAACAGTAGTGAACAAGGAATTTTGTTTTCTGATGTAAACTTTGCATAGCCAAGGCATTCAAGTATTTTGAGTTACTTTTCAAGAGAAGTCAAAAGTCTCTGGAACTCTTCGTCTCCTTCATATATTGCATTTCTCAAAACTCTTGCTCCTAAGCATTGTGACTAAAACTAAAGTGTGCTCTGGAGGGCTTCCTTCAGAGGCTGCTTTCACCTTAAATTGTATTAAAACACCAGTTTTGGGCATACTACATTTCTGTTGTGTTTTAAACCAAATGCTAGTCAGAGATGCGTCTTGGAACACAGCTGACTGATCGAATGCTCTTCACAGCCCATTTTTCTTTCCATTTGATACCCGCCAAATGCTGTTTTATGTAACGGCCTTTGATCGTGATCGAGCCATGCAAAGGCTACTGGATACTAATCCAGAAATCAATCAGTCGGATTCTCAGGATAGCAGAGTGGCACCGCGGCTGGACAGGAAAAAAGTAAGTGCATCTCGTTTAAAATGGAATGAAACATCTCTTTGTTTTTATATTGCCTTTAAGAATATCCTTGTGAGCAAGGCTTATTTGTAGAACTTGATGCTTTGGTGGTATAGAGAAGGGGAGGTGGGTTTTGTTCCTGCAGTTCCCCAGCAGAAGGCGCAGTGTCTTCTCCGTGCTGGCCGCATGAGGGCAGGAGGGGTACCTTGACATTATTCCTGGAACTAAACTCCAACAGCGAGCACAGAGTTTTAGACAGCATTAGTGATATTTCCACGTACTGGCTTGTAGACCTCTGTTTTATGTGATTCTCAGAAGAATTCAAGTAGTGGGATTTAGACCCTTAATAAACAAAAATACTGTCCTTGTATTTGGGGAAGGTAAATCACTTGTGACAACATAATAAAAGTAAGCTGTGACTGTGTTAAATTTGAGGGAGCCTTGGATGTCTGCCTTGAATCGGGAGATACATTATCTGCTATATATGCTATATCATATTGACTACCTGTGGGGAAAAGCAGTAGGAGACACGAGAATCAAGTTCAAAAAGAATATAGCTGCCCACATGTAGGAATCCCAGTGCTGTTGGGGTTTTTGTTTGGGTTTCAGCATCTTTACTCAATTTTCTTCTCTACATATTAGTTTGAGGTATATAATGTCACATGACAATACTTTGCTATATCATAGTCCTATTGCCATATTCTTGGCTAGAATAATACCTATTAGTTATACTGATGTAAATGTAAGGCATTGTTTTTTTCATTTTATGTTGATCACATTTATTCTAAACAGTTTTCATATAGAGCAAGAATTACTATATCAAAACATAAGCTTACAAATTGTTGAACTGAATTGTGGAACTATTGGCTTGGGGTGGAAAAACATGTACAACTGATGATTACCTGTTGTAACTGCCTTGGGAGCTGGAGCTTAAAGCCATAATTTCACTACATAAACTTCTCTAATGTCTAGCGCACTGTGAACAGAGATGAGCTGTTGAAACAGGCAGAATCTGTGATGCAGGATCTAGGCAGTTCAAGAGCCATGTTGGAAATCCAGTATGAGAATGAAGTAAGTAATATCACTGCAGTCTAATTTAACCTGTTTTTACCTGTTTTAAGCTACAGCTTTCCTAAAATGGCTTGGTCAGATGCTTTATCATTCACATTGCTGGTGCTAAAGAATTTATCCTTTAATTATCCCTAATCTGCTTGCTTGTGTTTTTTAGTTGCTAGGAGAAGCTCTTTCTAATTTAAATTTCATAATCAATTGTAGTCAGCAGAGCTTATTTTTTTTTTCTAACTCTTAAGCAAACAGCTGTGTGTGTTTCCTCTATAATACAATCATTATGTGGTTAATACTTCTACTCCACTCTTACTTCCTCTGGTATGTGGTCTTTCCAGGTTGCCTCTGTCATGTTGTGAATGTTCCTGTAGTTAGGTTCCCTAGATACTTTTTGCTCTAAAAAACACTGCATGGCAAATAGTGTATTAAATTTCTCAGAATAAGTGAAGATTTTTGTATTCAAACTGATCTAATGGACTTATCTATCTCATTCCCCCTCCTCTCCCCTCAACCTCCATCCCCTGAAGGTTGGCACAGGCCTAGGCCCTACACTAGAGTTCTATGCACTTGTATCTCAGGAACTGCAGAGAGCAGACTTAGGCCTTTGGAGGGGAGAAGAAGTGACTTTAGCCAATCCAAAAGGTAATTGCTCTACTACCTAATCTATAAATATTGATTAATACTGAATTGATTCTAAGTTGACTTCAGTTGTGTAAAGAGCAACTCAGTTTGTGGTCAGATAATGTGCCTGATGATAGTGTGTGGATCTTTTTGGTTTTGTTGGAATTTTTGTGTGTGTTTGGTTTTGTTGTTTTGTTGTATCTTTTTAATAAGAAGCTTAGGTTAAGCTTACCTGAATGCCATTTGCATCTTGAAAGAAACTAGCAGAGTAAATACTGAACTCTTTTCCTTCTTTCTTCCTCAACAGGAAGCCAGGAAGGTACCAAGTACATTCATAACCTTCAAGGCCTTTTTGCACTTCCTTTTGGTAGAACAGCCAAGCCAGCTCACATTGCAAAAGTTAAAATGAAATTCCGCTTTCTGGGAAAACTAATGGCCAAGGCAATCATGGACTTCAGACTGGTGAGAATGAAATAGAAAATCTATTCTGAAGGGTCACATAAAAATACTGGTTCTGACTGTTGAGGGATAAAAGCATTAACAGTTAAATGGTATTACTTTCAGCTCCAGAAGTAAGGGCAGTCTGAGGCAAGGCAGGGAGGTGGACAAGCATGCAGCTGAACTTTTGTGGGGCAAAAGGGTAATACATGTTGAAGATCTTTACAGTGACTTTTGAGACCATAGAGTAGAAAGGAAAAGCCATTATCTGCCATCTGTTGCAACACTTCTTTCCAGTCTTCTGTCAAGAATGGGGCTCATTGTTACTCCAGTTGCTGATTGCTTTAATGTATATGCACTAGGCAGTCACTTGGGTTTTCTTGACTGTGAATTTCTGAGGCAAAACCACTAGAACATGATGTTTTGGTGTGTGCCAGAACTATGAGATAGTATTGTAGATCTGGTCAAGAGATGGAGTAGTAAAATATATACTTTTGGAAGATAGTTCAATACTAAACAGTTCAGTGCTTTGGTTTTCAGGTGGACCTTCCTCTTGGACTTCCTTTTTATAAGTGGATGCTACGACAGGAAACTTCCTTGACATCGCATGACTTGTTCAGTATTGATCCAGTAGTAGCCAAATCAATATATCACCTTGAAGATATTGTAAGACAGAAGAAAAGACTTGAACAGGATAAAACTCAGGTGGGAAAATAACCCTGAGAATGGAAGAGTGCATCTTCACACATTTGGATTTTATGAAATAGAAGTAATTCAGAACGTATCATAGGGCTTGAAGCTGATTGTAATAGTGATAATCACTTTGTTCTTACACAAAATAATTTTAATGTTATTAGATCAGTGGCTAATAATTATAAAACAGTCTTTTTGTAAAGTCTAGCATGAGAAATTCATTCTGGGATTCTTCTGTGTGATTAAACGCAGTCTAGAAATGTCTAAAACTGCCAGATGTTTGCTGAACTTCTTACTTGGTTCACTTTAAAAAGACTAACCAACTTAAATATTGGAGGAAAAAAATTGGTCCTTGCTTCTTGAACAGTCAGAAGTTTGGCTTTTTTATAGTTGGTTTAATCAAAATTTTTTATTTTCATAAAAGTACCTTTTATGTAGGATTTTTTTTCCACTGAAGAGTTATATGCAGAACTGAGGTGAACTGTCATCATGCATGAGCATACAGGTGCTTTCATACATACATTAATTTTTCAGGAATATCTGCCTTAGCTGAAAATACCAAAGTTCACTGTGGCACTAGTGATAAAAGGTCTTTGGCACACATGCTTTTTCTAGCATCCATTATTAATAGATGACAGGACGTAATAACCTAATTTACACTCTTAATACATCTGTCTGGTTTGTTACTAGTGAAAGTATTGCAAGCTTGTGGGTTGTTACTCCTCTTTACCTCGTTGTCTCACTCTCTCTCCTTGGTCGCAGCCTTTAATTTTTCAAGAATTTGAAAAACCTAAATCCTGGTGGATGAAAGCTGAAAAATGTCAGTATGCATGCCAAATATGAATGCCATTAACTGTTCTAAGGAAAAAACAGCCTGTGAGCTGTAGCATATTTCACATTTCCTTTTCCTGCAGCAGTTTTTTCTAGATAGTTTGTCTCCTGGCATATTATGTAATTCCGAAACTGCTAGAAAAGAGTGTACTCCTGTGATCTTTCCAGTTTATCCATTAAGCTTGTTTATCTGGTTTCTCTTGGTTTACTGTTCTGTATGAAAACTCCAGAAGGAAAGCAAGTAGCGCTGCAACAGTTTTAATGGTCATACTCTTACAGAAATGTCTGATTAGTCAAAGCTGCTTTACAAGTCCTAATTTTTGGATAAATTTATTTGAATTAATTGTTCTTATTGGTTTTCACTTCCAATTTTTTAGACCAAAGAAAGTCTACAGTATGCATTGGAGGCTCTGACTATGAATGGCTGCTCAGTGGAAGATCTAGGGCTGGACTTCACACTTCCTGGGTTTCCCAATATAGAGCTGAAAAAAGGGGGAAAAGATACACCGGTCACTATCCACAATCTAGAGGAGTATCTCAGAGTATGTAAAAGCAAACCTATGACTAAAATTCTTTTTTCTTGCTCCCGGGTAGTTTGTTCCATATATATTTCAGCTCATTCTCATAAACTAGGCATGACAATTTTCCTGCTTATGACTTCTCTTCCGTACTAGTTTATTGCTACAGTAAAACTGTTAGAATCTAATTGCATGTCATGTGAAAATTGTGTAGTACAGAGAGTCTGGTTTATATGTAATGAAGTTGTCAGAAATTTGGCTTTTTGGAGAAAAGTGGATTCATTAAGTGGTTACGATAATGAATTTTTTAGGAATAGTGATTTAGCAAATTATTTAACAATATGATCTAGTATCTGCTACCCAGTGGCCTTTGAACTGCTGTAGTAGTAGTGTAATTTTTTTGGGCTCAGTCTTACAAAAACATCAGCAGTTGTGAGTCAAAAATAAAGCATTAGTTTTTGTCCAAAAAGCCAAAATCAAACCAACAAAAAACCCAAGGAAAACTGAACCAGTCAACCAGAGAAACCCAAACATTTGTGAAAAAGCCCCAAACCTTAAAAAGAATAAGTAAGGAAAAGATAACAAAACATTGCCAGAATAAATTGACAGTACACCTGTGCGTTGATTCATTCCTATGGCAAAAGGCACATAGAAAAACAGAGGTTGATACTGCTGAACAAAGGTAGGAGGCCGTTTCTGTCTAAGGAAGTGATAAAAGGAATTGGTTAAAACAGCCTGGAAAATAGATGAAGAATATTATCATGTGAAGTTGTGAGTGGGATGGAGGGGAGGATCACTGTATTCCAGTTACTAAGTAATGCATTTCCTGACAGGCTAGGGTACTGCCAGTTTCACTCTGAGGACTGCTAAGTTTTGAAGCACCGATAAGAAAACACATCTGATGTTTTGGTCGAAACAATTCAGTAAGGGTCATTTAAATTCCTGCCTATCAGCTGAGAAATTTTGCACCACTGTTCTGTAATCCTTACAAGGGAATGTTGAGCAGTTTCTATTTACCTTGTAGTTCCAAACTGCTACCTATCCACTTCTCATGTGTTTATTTGTTAAAAGTAAATTCTGCTAGTCAGGAATCACTTATAGAATTAAACATATTTGGATTTAAAGCTCTTTGCAGACCTAACAGAAGAGCAGTACAAACTTCCAGAGTTTATTAGCAACAGAATTTGTAGTCTCCATTTACTGAGTGATGTTGCATTCAGGCATTCCAGTCTGATTTCCATAGTTTGCAGTCTTTTTTTTTTCTTCCGTAAGTAACTTGTATCAGAGATCTGATACAGTGAGAGAGGTTTACAGGTGTCTCAGATGTCCTGTAATTGTCTTGCTGCAGGCTTTTGGTATTGGAAAGGACAGAAAACTTTCTCCTCCTTCTAAAAACTTTTGGAACCCTTTTCTTAAAGGACCTCTGTGCAGTTTTTCCTATCTTTGGTCTTTATGGCTTTATAGACTTGATGTGAAAGGAATAGAAAAGATATCAGAGGGAAAATTAGTGTGCTCTCCATCGCAAGTATGATGAATTGCATTTTAGAAACAATGTATTTGTTTGTTCAGCTGGCCCGCAGAGCACCCTGTGGGTCAGCTGCCCTGCTCTTGAACATGTCATTTTCATTAAAATCTTGTGTGAGGATTAATGCGAAAAGTAGTTTATAAAGCTGGAATATCCGAATATTGCTTTTTATGCCTCTGCTGCCATCATGTCGCTCTTCCCTCTACCCCTCTGTTTTACCCCCAAGGACAGTTCCCACAGGAGCTGCCTTTATCAGAAAGTAGAACTGATTCAGTTACCAGTACAGTGAAAGACTTCATTCCCTATACAGTTTTTTTGTCTTTTTTTTCCTCTTTTCCCCTGTATTATAAAGAGGCCACCTTGCCTGTTCTAAACTTGTGAACAAAAAGTTTCAGTAGTGTAGATTTTTGTCTAGCAATTTGATCTTCTCTTTGAATCTGCAAGAATACAGTGCAGTTTAATTATGCCACATGCTCTTGATCATAAAAAGTAATCACAATTGTAGGTAAGCAGTTCTGCTGTTAGAATAGCCATAGACTACTCTGTGTTGTAGAAGAGTTTTTTGTGCTGCTGGTGCTCTTGCTACCTTCCTCTTCAGTATTGAAACTGGTGCATTGTGTCTGACATGAAATTCAATGCCTGACTGGTCTATTGGAAAACTTCTGGAACCAGTAACTCTTCAGTTACTGGGATAGGGTTGAATACTTGCTTCAGGACTCCAGCAGGATCTGTGAACTTTGTAAGCCTGTTCAGATGCATCCATAAATTACTTTAATCAGCACCACAGGCCAGAGCTTTTAACATATTTTAAACTAGTAGTTCTGTGTTGACAACACATCTTTTACAACCAGCCCTCGTTTCCTGCTGGGGTTGAGGATATCCAGGGCAAGTGTAATCAGCAATACCACTGACTGACAAAAGAATCTGAACTTGGCCTGCAGTCTGCTATGTAAAATACCTTAATTTAGTGGAGAAATACTGGCTGCAGGAGGTTTATTTAAAAGAACTCTGGACTCATTTGTGTCATATGCCCTTCCTCTCTCCCGCTGGTTGTTGTTTCGGTACGTGCTGACCACTTTGGAAGTTACCTTAATTGTTGAAGGAGTAAAAACAGATACAAAACCAAAACAAACCAGAAAAATTACACTTAAAAAGCCTAGATTAGTGTCTTACTATCTTTTGCATTATGATTCTTAACCATATTCCAGTAACTTGAAATGAAGTTACTGCTTTCGTTCCTATGTATTCTTATAATAATAAGCTACTTAATATATCAAAGAGGCTAGTGTTGCATTTTTTTAAACTTAATGTTAGAATAGGGACCCATGTATTTCCGTGGGGGAAGTTAAGATAATATTCCTAAATGATGCTCTATGGATTTCTGCTTCAGGTGCTGCATTTTAAGAGGTATAGGGAGAGAATACCTAGGTAAGGCTTCTAAAGATAACAAATATTCAGATTTACTGTAAATTCTTCTGTTAAATAGGTTCAGTTTAACCAGCTATTAGGAGGTCTGTTTGTTTTGTTAAAAACAAAGGCAAGTAAGTTGTTTAGATTCTGCAAAATGTTCATGGTGAGGGTAATCTAAATTATGAATTAAGGCAGAATGAGGCAATGCTGTAGAGCAGCTCCATGAATCAATGTGCACTCTGTGGTAACTCCAGTGAGCATATGGCTGGGCTGCTGGAGTTTGGCTTCTGCAGTTGTACTTCTTTGTACAGTAGTGATCGCTACGTGCTTCCTTTGGTCAAATTGCTATATTAATTTTTGGGGTTTTTTTTCTTTCTCTGCAGTTGGTTATATTCTGGGCACTAAATGAAGGTGTTGCCAGACAGTTTGACTCCTTCAGAGATGGATTTGAGTCAGTGTTCCCCCTTAGTCATCTTCAGTACTTCTATCCTGAGGAGGTTGGTGAAAGTATTTTTGCTGCTGCTTTTATAACCTTTATCTGCATTTATGGGCAGTCTTAACCTGGGTGCAGGGCATTTGTGGCAGTCTGATGACACTGCATTTCTGATGCAGGTTAGTAAAACTGAGTGTCCCCAAAATTCCACACTTAACTCTGAAAGATTTCTCTGTTCAGTAGTCACTTATTTAATGCTTTTGTTATGAACGGCTCCATTTTCTTTAGAGTTGTCTGTATCCAGCTTTTCTGAGGAGTGCTTTAATTTATGTATCATACTTCATTTCTCTGTGGAGTATGGGTACCCTAATTCCTTGTATTGCAGTACCTCTGAATAGCTGCAGAAAGATGTGGATGCTACATAGATCTTATATTAGAACAAAAAACAAGTAGTCAGCTCTTTAACAAAGCTTCAGACAGTAAGGAGAGATTCACACGAAGGGGTAAAGAATAAGGATAGTTGGTCTTGCTTTATTCTCACCACCACCATATCAATTTCCTTGTAAAATTCTCAACATTCTTAACTGAACTGAATTGAGTCACAATTATGGTTCTCTGGACTAGAAGAGAGAATGTTTTGCTCTTCCTCGAGGGAGTCTGTTTGAAGACTCTATACTTTGAGGAGCTTGGTTACCTTTATAAACTTGGACCTTTGACTTTAAGGACCAACATTAAAGCACACTTTGGAACAATGTGTTAGCCAAGCCTTTGCAGTACTCCTGTGTTCCTTGTGCTTTGCAAGGCACAGAGGAACATGTACTCCTTGTTTAATTTTACAGTTGGAGCAGCTCTTGTGTGGCAGCAAGACAGACACTTGGGATGCAAAGACTTTAATGGAATGTTGCAGGCCTGATCACGGTTATACGCATGACAGGTAATATCGTGTTGGTCTTGTTAAACAAACAAAAAACCAAAACAGTAGAAAATATTTCTTGAAATAATCTTCATACATTGTTATTCAAGCTAAAAGAATTATATGACATTTATTTGAAAGTGTTCATACTGTGCTGAATATGAATCTGATGCAATTATTTTAACTATAAACAAAATAATAATATCTTGGTTCTTTTCCCTCCTCAGTCGAGCAGTGAAGTATCTCTTTGAAATTCTCAGTAGTTTTGATAGTGAGCAGCAAAGACTGTTTCTTCAGTTTGTGACAGGCAGCCCCAGACTGCCTGTAGGAGGTAGGTTTTCCTTATTGCATATTGCTGTGCATGAAATGACTGTTATTGATGTATTTCTGAATAAGATATTTACCTCAGTATAGGAAGAAATTCCTTAACTTATGTATTTGAGAGGTTCATACTAGTTTCACATTTCTAATTTCAGAAGTGGCTGGGCAGACGTCAGGTATGATTCTCAACCTTTGTGTTAATCTCATGACACTTCCTACAGTTGACTCTCCAGGTTTAAATTGTTGCCAGAAAATCTGTCAGAGGGCAAAAGAGAGTTCAAAATTTAAATAAAACGTAAAGCTCCTAATACTGTGTTTTTTGGCTAGAGGTGCATTAAAATATGGCAACAAAATGATGCATTGTAACCTGAAAACAAGAGTCTCCTTTCTAGAAAGTAGACAATAGTTACGATAGTTTTAATCTTATTTAATTTCTCCCTCTTGAATTTCAGCGTTCAGGTAAGAGACAGCAAACAAGAGAAATTTGCTTTCTTTGCTAGAGACTATTGTAGAACAAACATTTTACTTTGCAGGTCAAAACAGAATTCTGTTCCAATATTTACATTCTTTGGGATTTGGGGGAAAGACCTGGTTATTCTTTTTTCTAAGTATATTTTGGGAGCTCTTCTGTGGAGGCATGGTGCAGACACAATCGAGTTAGGAGTACAGAGATGGTAGCTGGAGTAAGAGTAATCAGGTACTAGAGTCATAGAGGATTCCTGGTAAAAAACGTGTGTGAAGCCAACAAACTTAAAAATACTGGTTGGAATAGAATTTTTACACATACAGAAAACAATTAAAAGGAGATTCATGCAGCTTATTCCTTTATTTTAAATTAATCTTGTAAGATGAGTCTGTAGGCAGGATTTTAGGTATTTTTAGCTTGTTGAGCAGCTTTATAAGGCCATATTCTGAACTTCTAAAGGTGTCCAGGAAGTCAGTTATGTGATGAGTGATTCTGTCACTGGGTATGTCTGCAGTCAGCTGTGAGTGTTCAGGAGGAGCAGCCTTATTCTGAGTGTCTTTTCTCATTACTAGGTTTTCGAAGTTTGAATCCTCCCTTGACGATTGTACGGAAGACATTTGAGTCCACAGAGAATCCCGATGATTTCTTACCCTCAGTAATGACTTGTGTGAACTATCTCAAATTGCCGGACTATTCAACTATTGAGATAATGCGTGAAAAACTCTTGATAGCTGCAAGAGAAGGGCAGCAGTCATTCCATCTTTCCTGATCACAATGAAAAATGCAATGTCTGCCTGTTACAGCAAAAGAGAAACTCATGATTCTTTTCTAAATATATCACCTGAGTCAAGGAAACGTGTTACGCCTTCTTGTTGTAGAAAAACGGCTTGCAGATTATAAGCAAAGACACTTGGTTGATATTCATTAAAAGCCCCTATGGACTTAAAGTGATCAGGCCCTAAAAGTTGTTGTGACAAGGTTTCTTTAGCAAGTTCTTGTTTAAATTATCATTTATTTGATGAGTGAAGTTTTTAACTTGCTTTGCTGTGTGAAATTTAAAAAGGGATGTTTTTCCAGGCTGGAACAATAAATGTCGCTGTGCAGTTTAATACTGGGCTGTGTGTATCCATCTAGCTAAGTCTGAAGTTTTTCCTCCAAAGACAACTTTTGTACATAAGTACAGAAATTAAAATACACCATGTATTTGACAAATCTAGTTTAGTAGACTAGTTCTGTGTACCCTCACCTGCCTCTAATTTTACCCATCCTCATGTATTGTCTGATGTGCAATTCACTTGGTTCTTTTTGTGTGCAACATTCAACAATTGTTATGTTTTGGTTAGCATGGGCATTTAACTGCTCCATGCCTCTTTCTCTGATTAAGATAATTTAAATTTTACTGAAATCAAATATATATTGTCAATATAATTCAGCCTTTGTAACTAGGTAGAACCTTTCTTATAGCATAGTTTTACTGTAGTGGTAGGATATAATGGCAACAGTCGTTACCAGAGTGCTCCAGAGCTGTTTACACAGTGATTCAGGCAGCAAAAGCCTCGTAAGGGAGGCAAGGAAGAATTATTTCTTTCATGTAGTTGAAGTCCAACAGCTTGGGCTGGCCAGTGTGTATTGTGGTAAGGCCCAGAGCATTTTGAATTGATGTAAAGTTTTTTAAAAGACAAATTAGTCATTTCATTCCCTGTTTGAGTAAGCCGTTTTCTTGTTCTTGATCTAAGTTCCTGGCTAATTTTGTAGTTTTTTTCTCCTTTTTTTTTTTCTTTTTTTCTTTCCCCCCAGTGCTAGCTTGGAACAAGCAGTTCAGCCTTTCTTTTGACACAGATAAAGCACCTGTAAGCAATGCTCTGTCCAACTGTTTTATGTGCTGATTTCTCAAATCTGCAATAATTTACTTCATCAGGTTAATGTTTTTACCTGAATATAAATAAAAAAGTTTGCTTCACCTTTTTGTTCATAGTTTTGTACTGTATGCCTAAAGCTCAATTGTGTAAATTACTGTAATGCAAGTAAATCATCCTGAATCTACTTGGCTAACAACCTGCAACTTGTGGATGATTTACTACTAAAACAAGACCTTTTAAGACCTCCAACTTTGAGGGAAATTTTTTTCCTTTCTATGCGTTCAAAAAACGGGCAATTACAAATATTCCTGAGATGTACCTGCTACATAGGTAATCTTTATGAAAATGTGATAGTTAATTACTTTTATTCAACTTTGAGAAATCAAAATTCAGTGCTTAGAAATTGTTAAATTCTGGCTAATCAGGCTAGTTATTTCCCCTAAACTAACGAGTTTTCTTTTATCCAGCTGAAGAACTTGTACTTCCAGAACATGTAATGGACATTCTTCTGGTGAACATTCACAGAATTACCTGTGCTTGCTCAGACCAGTGCCACTGAAATGTAATACAGACCTGTCATGAGCATGAGTAGAATGTGAAATCCTTGCACAAAGAACCTGATAACTGAACAGTTTTTTATTACCGTATTAAACCCGACCGAAGGCGCTTCACCCTGTACATACAATAATGGTAGCGCACAATGCGCCATAGTTTGCATCCAACTTCAAGGCAGTGTTTAAACTATGGACTGGTGTTTAAATTGTTCTGATAACTTGATCAAACTGAGCACAAACAAGTGTTTATAGTGTGTGGATAGCAATTTGTTCATTTTTTTAAGGTTCTATATTTTAAAAAAACTGACTTGTGTAAAAAAAAAAAAGAAAAAAGCTAATATTTTGTATTAAAATATCATGTGTATTGATACTTTTTTTACCCATGTTGTCTCCCTCTAGAATCTGGCTTTCATTGACTTGGAAATTTTGAGGAGCTTTCAGATTTGATAGTGTAACTGTTTGTGTAACTGTTTCAGTGGGAAAATAAGTTGGTGCCTGTTTAAAAAGGAAGGAAAAAACAAGTACCTATGGTGATGTGATTTTGGTTGTTCTGGCTGTCATTTTCAGCATAGACTAAGGTTTTTGTTTGCCTGAAAAGTGAATTAAACCCTTTTGGGTGACACTTCTTTTTTCCTACCAAGGGCAGCTTTAAGTGTATTAGAAGTACAGTCTGGCTTAAAAGGTAAAGACAGTAAATTACAAGAATCAACTGAAAAGTCACATTTTGAATGACTGCAGTACTGTCCTGCAAACAAATAAATATATCTAAGAGTAGTTCAGAATGAGTGGAGGGGTGGTGCAAGATCTTAAGAATTTCTCCTTTTCAGGAATTTTGGATTAAGGGAAAAGCTCCCTAAAATCAATCCATGGGTGTATGTAGTCATTGTAGTGCTGCACTGCTTTGTATACCTTTATAAGGTATAATAAAAGGTGCAATCAGAAGTCTTATCTTTTAAAATGGATGCTTTTTTTAGCAAGGTAAGTTCAACTCTTTAGGTAACACCACCAGTTACTGTTTTGGATGAGTTTCATGTTCTGTATTAACAAGAGCAGCAAAAAAATAATTAATGGATGAAAGGGCCATACAGGCACTGATAGCTCCTATTGAACTTGTGCAATTTTTTTGTTGTTTTTAGATGTTGGCTTTTTATCAAAATCTGTTTAGGGAACAGTTTAGCATCACATTTGACATGAATTAGTTACAGTGCTTCTTCATGTTCTCTGGGAAGGTGCACAAGAATTAATTCCGATCATGTGTGAAGTCCCCCATGCCCATTGCCAATCAGATACTCAAATTGCCATATGCAGACTGCTTGAATAACTGAATTGCCCAGATTCTTCATTCTTTCCTCTCAACCTTGTGTTTTGTTTTCTTCTGTCTCCTTTCCCTTACTGAGCTCTCCTCTAATGAGAAGGTGGGTGCCTATGGGCAGGGACTGGTGGAATTCCAGTGCCTGTGCTCACTTGTGCCCTCTCTTCTGGCCCCTGATGGAGGTAGGTCTGTCATCTATGGAGATTCTGGGCCCTAGCCCCCTTGTCTTCACATAAGTAGTGCCAGTGCCCATGCTCTGAGCAGCCTATACTCTGCAGAGGCAGGAGATAAGGGCCTACCTGACGTGAGAGAGAATGCCATGGTTTCAATATGAATGTGCCTCCCCCAGCCCTTATCTTTGCTATCACTAAAGCTGTTGGCAGAATGGAGAGAAATGAAAAGCCTTGCTGAAATGGATTCTGGAAATGCTGAAATTCAAAGGGGAGATAGCATCTGCTGATAGGTGAGCCTTTTCAGAGCTTGCGCTGTCTTTCTCCTCCTTTCCTTTCCTGGTCTCTTGATTGCTTGAACTGGAAAGCATCTGTGCTATGTGACCTCTTCCTGTGTTCCTGCAGGAACTTCCCACTCTGTGTTCCCAGCCGTATCTCTCCCACTGCGTTGTGTTTTTAGGAGCTTTTCTCAGGTGAGTGTAGATGGTTGCCCCAAGAGTAGGAGTGGTCACCCCAGCCCAGTGCAGCAACACAAGCTGCACAGGCAGTGCTTAATCAGAACCTTGGTGCCTGTTGGTACAGCAGATGGGGAACATTCCATCCTCTGCTGCCTGTGACTGACAGCAAATGGCTCAAGGAATGACTGGTGCCTCTAGAGGAATGCCATGTTCTTGTCTCCTGGTACTGGAATGTGCCTATATTGATCAGGTATGAAGCTGCTTGGGGGCAGAGGGAGGAACAGATCCTGGGTCTCTTCCTTTCTTGTGTGCATCTGGGGACTAGAGATGTCTCGGGCTGTAAGCAGAACTAAGCGGAGGGAGAATAGTTAAGACACAACCAGTATTTTCAAGACACTAGATTAAGTTCCTGATAGCTCCAGATCTAGTTTGGTAGCAGCTTCTGGAAAGCTGGTTCAAAGAGGGGAAAAAAGATGCAAAAATGCATTGCAAAGATGCAAAAATAAAAATGCAACAAGACACAAACTCAACAACCCAAGCTACCCTAAAAGGTGTAACAACTGTCATGAAAGCCCCTCTCCCACCCACCCTTCACAAAGAGTGGAGGAATTCCCAAGTCTCGTGATGTTTTCCCACAGGGAGAAAGAACACTGAGCAGTTCAAGCTGGCAGCAGTGTGTTGGGGTAAAGCAGCACGTGTACTGGGCATTTGGTCTTGTCTGCCTCTGTCCTGTTTCCCCTCCCACCCCTAGCTTTAGGATTATGATTGCTAAATCCCCATAAAAGACAGAAGTAGATAAGCCTGGGGGAGAATGTGGGACAGCAACCACCTTGCCCTCTTGCCTCAGAACAGGAAGAGGTTGGAAGAGGTGGAAGGAAGAGGTTTTCCTTTGTGAAATGTATGCTTACACACTGAAAGCCAAGGCAGGTTCTTGCTCTGGAAAAGATGTACTGCATCTCAGCAGCTATTTCCCAAATATTTTAACTCTTCCTTTAGCTGCTAACGAAGGTGTTCCAGGCTAAATATAGACCTGGTCTGACTGCAGCTCAGCTGTTGTTGGGATTTCTTGCATGCAGAAGCCTCTTTGTCAGACAGCAAGCACTGATCCAGAAATAGTTAGCCAATGTAAGAGGTGACATTTTATTTCCTGCCCTTATTTTCCACCCCTTTTTACAGATTATTGCTTCAACGTATCAAAACTGTCAAGACATTGGCTAAATAATGAAAATTTGCTAGCTGATTACTTTTTCCCCTACAATGTTTCCCATAATTGTGCTATGCTTCTAAGAAGAAAAAACCAAAACCAAACAAAAAACAACAACAACAAAAAAGTATCTTTATAGCTTCACTTTGTAGCTTGACATGCTTAATTTACTGGAAGTACTGATGTTACTAACCATTCAGAAAGGTTTCCCAGAGTTTTGATATTTCTTGATAAAGCTCTTGTTCTGGAGCGCTAAAACTATAAATGCTATTCAAAAGAGGAAAAGTAATTTTAAAACTTAATCAAACAGCAAAATTATTCTATCTTTAGTAACACTGCATTCTAAGAATGGTGAGTTCCAGTTTATGGCCAGCAGTACAGGCTACTTCAGCTGGACCAGAAGTGGTAGGTAAAGGAAGAAACTGGCTGGAGAGCAGCTCTGCTGGAAAGGCTGAGCCCCAGCCAGCGTTGTGCCCTGGCAGCCAGGGAAGGCAGCAGCATCACACGTTGCAGTGATGGGAGCACAGCTGGTAGATCAAGGGCAGGGATTATTTCCTTCTCTTCATATCCCCAGAGGAGAGATTGTGCAGTCCCTGTGGGTTTTTTAAGACCCAACTGGATATTTTGTTTTACTAAAACATACCACAATTTGAAAATGAACTCTCTTTAGAATTTAGAGTCAGAACTGTATGACAGCATCAAACTAAATTGATACGCATCTTACCCTTGTGCTGTTCATGCTACATCAGTCCCATCAATTTAAATAAACTCAGTGGGAAAAATTTATATGCGGAGAGAAAGGTTTTCTGAATTTTCTGATAAAATAAATGGAAAACACAAGGGTATTAGTTTCAGCTGCAGATTATGGGTAATCTCCACATCAGAGCACTCCTTTTTAACTGGCTGAAAATTACAGGCCTTAATTACTTCTACTTTTCAAAGTTGTTTCAATTCTCACAAGTTTTTCTGGCTTTCTCTTCTGTTTTTAATATTGAATGCATTGGTACTTATCTGTGATGACACACTATTACGGCTCCCTGTTCATCTCTGCCCCAGGAAGCACCTGGTCATTTCCAGTTTCTTCTGGAGTAAGTAGTTAACATGATTTGACAGCACTTATGGAGAGATGCCATAATTGCATGTGGAGGATTTTCTAGAAAGAGCAGTTTTCACAGGTATTAGCAAAAAATAGCATCCTGAAAATGGAAAGATAGGAATTAGGAATGTGAAATGGACAAGACAGAAAAAAGTTCTACTTCTGTCCTGTATGGGGAGCTGGAAAAATGAGTACTGATAGGTGAGTGACCAGCAGTGCTATGAATGTCCATGGAGATGCTCAAGACATTTATGGTCATGTTACATCGCTCACCTCCTGCTTTACTGTGTTAGTGCAAAAGTTTAGTGGTACAGACCTGCAAAATACATGTTCTACCAAATGCTCACCAAATGTGCAGGTTACAGATTAATTAAGCCTTGATCCTAAGAAAGGTATGGGCAAAGGAACAGAATAAGATGATGTTTATGATCCTATGCCCAGTGTTGAGACCCTTGTACCTTTCAGCTGTCAGTCATGTTTGATTTTGTTGAAAGCTATTGGCAGATTTCAACAGGAGACCTGATTTTGAATTGGTGTAGATCCTGCTTGTCTATGACAGGATCAACAGAAAAAGATGCATCAAGAAACAATCAATTAGTTCAAATAAAGTAGGATTTCATTTTGTGTATCAGTAATTTGGTGAGAGGCATTTATGGATCCAGCAAATAATCTTTGTTAATGAAGTTTCATAGAAAAACATTTGTCTGAAGAATAGTGAAAAAGCAGAGATGGGAGTTAAAGCTGTACAGACAGCCCATCATAGGAGGAACAGAGGTGCTTCGTGCCCTACCAAAGGTGACCCTGTAACTCGGCAGCCTCTGCTCTGCCCTGGCAGCTCTGAGGTCTAACACACCTCTTCCAAAGGTCAGAGCAGAAGTGACATACAAGTTGTATTAGGTAGGCAGTTAAAGCTTTACAGCTCCTGGATTGTGGAAGCACTGTTAGCACAGGGCCAGAGGCTGTACAGTGCCAGCTGTATACTGTACAGCTATATGCCACTTTTATCTTCTCATATCCTTGTTGGTTTTGCTACATACATTATATGTTACAATTACTGTCCCCACTCTTCCTTTCCTCTTTTTCTTCTTAGTTTATCTTTCAGTAGTCTTGCATTAAACACATTCAACTGCTTCCTTCAAACTAATAATTTGAAGATTTTATCCTTCTGTGCTGAAGCAGACTATTTCTGAACCAAATTGCAATCCTGATGTCATAACACTGATGTCCAGATGTTTCATATCTGTTATGTCCAAAATAAGGCTTTTAATCATTCTTCCAAGAGATTTACTTTTTTTTTTTAAGATACACCCCTCCTTCCTGTCACTCTGGCTTCAAAAATAGATTCCTGCATTCATGCTGGATCTAAATGTGCTGATGCTTTGTGCAGATCCTCTCCTATCCACATACATCATTCAGTGGTTGTATCACATCCATTATGTAACTGGAATTTTTGTTTAAGTTTTCTCTTTTTTTTGCTTGTAAAGACAGCGATGCTTATTCCCATTCAGGGGACAGATACACAGACTACACCTTTGCCTGTGTTAATAGTCTCTTTTCTCCATGTGTATTTCTTAGCTCCCTTTCCTCCACCACATTAAAGTTCTTGTCCTCCAGTGCTCCGAGAAGGAAGTGTTCCCTCTCCTTTCTTCACCTTGCACTTGAATGTATTCTCAGTTTGCCTCAGGCAATTTAAAAATCTTTGAAATGCTTCTTTGTCATAATATTTGCCCCAGAAATGATAATGATAAATGACAGTTGCTGTGGATGCTTGTGGCTTGTTGTGATGGTTGATATTATCTCATTATGCCCTTCATGATGGGTTGTTTTTCTGTAGTGCCTGACTTTGCCTCCTCTTGTGCTCTAATGGTAAGAAAAAGTGGAGAGGTCTTCTCGTCCTGTCTATGCACAGCATCAAGTAGAACGTGGTTACGAGAAGAGTGGGTAACAGTTCTGAGACAATCCGGAAATGGAAGTAAAAAGTTACCAGCTGCTAGAGATTTACTTTTCAATCTTATGTGAGAAAATAAATTAAAATATTAAATATAATCACAATAATTTTGGATTTCAAATAATTTTCTAATGGAATTAGGCAATTCCAGTTAGTTGTCAATATAAGCACTTATCAAAGATGACATGGCTTTTTCTGTTATTTCTTTTAGGTCCACCTATTTGATTCTTAATCATGAATATGCTCATTAAATCACACCTAAATTAATGTGAAGAGTAGAATAATATATGATAATGTCTTTTACACTTCATGCTATCATCATAGAGTTTTAGGAGGTGTTAAGAAATCTAGACTATATTTTCTTTGTATTACACCATATCAGCAGATCACTTTTCCAAAGGGTGAATCTGTACCTCTCATTCAATTTTTGTAGTAAAATGAATCTCAGTTCAATGTAATCTTCTTACTTGGCCAGGGCCATTTATGCAATTTACAGAAAAGTTCAGGTTAAGCACTCCTCCACAGAGCTTGCCTCGTTTTTTGATTTGTGGGAGCTTTGTTTAAGTGCTAGCGTTTCCCCTGCAGAGGCTCAGGGATTAGGTGCTCTCCATTTGCTGACAGGCTCACACAGCATGGGGATGTGCTGTGCTGCTGCTTTTCTTGCTGTTTTCCAGAGAGACTGAGCTGCAGCACCTCTGCATGGAGCTGGAGCTGTTAAATGGATGACACAGACTATTTCTGCAGTATGCTTTTTTTTTTCCTAATAAGAAGTACTTAATATCTTGCTCTTCAGTAAACTTGCAAATATCAGTAACTCAGTTCCTCCAGTTTTTATACATGTACTTTTTTTTTTCAGAATTGATGGTTGCTGAGGAAAGGAGCAATTTAAAAATGATCCTGACACAGTTTTCAGCAAAACCAACCAGCTGTCCTCCCAAAAGCCAAAGCCTCATTTGTAGAGCTACCACCTAATGCAGAATTGCCTGACAGAGCTCCCCTGTAACTCTTGCACACACCAGAAGTACTAGATGTTGGCAGAACCTGATATGTATCTTTCAGATAGCACGCCAAGTTTTTATGACTTAGATTTCTCATTGCTTGAGCAAAAATAGGGACTTCAATCTCTGTACCTCTGCTGTGGAGAATCCTGGGAGCATATTATTTAAGGTTAACAGACACACAACACTTTAAATCAAAAAAAGCAAAAAATTATAGAGAATGTGGAATGTAGATAGATGATTCTGCATTTGATTATTGACTTGCTAAACTGTGTAAGAGCATCAAGTTTACAGACACTTACAAACGAAGCAAGAAGATATTAAGAAAAACAATGTGCTGTAGCTCTGTTTTTGTACTAGACAGTGGGATGGGATTAATACTTGTCACTGCTGTATTAATACAAAAATGTCTGGGTGTAGCTATAGAGATGAAAGTGAGCTATTTATTGTTTTTATTATTGTAGATTTCTATAATTTTGTAGTAATTTTAGGAACGTAAAATATTCATATACAATTTATTAACCCAGAACTAAAATTAAAGGAAGTTATTCCACCCTTTAGTGTGTTATGTAGTATCTGCCAGCCTAAAAAAACCCCAACAGGTTGGAATATTAAAGTCACTCTCTAAGGTTTTGATTTGAGGTTTGATAAGTCCTCCATTGCTTTCTGTCTGATGATACAAAAGACTGAATGATTTCAGTACTAAGGCACAGATTAAGAATCTTTATATTTTGTGTTCCACACTCTGGCATTTCTTTCTGAAAACTTTTACAGTATAAGGAAAAGACCATGTAATGTTTGGCCTATTCCTTATAAAATCTTTACAGCCCCACATAAGCTAAACATACAACCTGTTTCCTCAGAAACCAGTAACTGTTAGTGGGAGATTAACTGCAAGAAGAAACTGCATGTGCAGTGGTTACACAAGGACAAATGGTGAAGATTCAACTTTGACTGCCATGATATGTCCATGTGAGCTACAGTGCATTATTCTTAATAAAGAGTGACCACAAAACGTTCAGCTCATCTAAATGCATGTTAAAAATGGCTTAATCTTAATGTAGAATCACCTACAAAGTAAAAATGCTATGTTATTTTTTTATTAGCATGTAGCTCCTTAATCTGGGAGGAAAAAAAGTAAAATTAGATCTGGTGACTGAAAACTAGAATAATTCAGATTAAAATTATCATTCCTGAGAAAAATATACCTTGAGTCTTCATCACTTATCTTCAAATAAAGACTGGATACTGTAATTTATGCATATTTCTAGTCTGAATATAAAATAAATAAGAGATTCTTTATGTGGGAGGCCTCAAGAAAACTGGCCCAGAACTGTCTTACAACATTACGATTTTGTTTTGAAAAGGTTTTAAGAAACAGTGGATAGAGTTTCTAGCAGGCTGTCATTAACTCTGACTGTGGACTGTGTGGAATGCCAGCACACATCCACTGCTTCTGCAAACACCACTGATACCTTGCATCTGTTGAATCTACTTTTCCCTAAATTTGGGTTGACGTTAAGACCATGTCAAGCACAGTGGCCCTCTTTTTCATGACAGCGAAGTCATAATGGCTTTATTGTTTTCCCATAAACATATAATATTTATTCTTAATTTTTACAGAAATTAGAGCCTGGTTGTTTTCTCTAGCAAGGTTCAGCATTGTGTAAACCAGTAGTTCAGAGCTTTAGGATGAATTTTGTACTTAGCTGTTAGGCAAGAATCCAGCTTGTGGGTTAAGTCTTTAAATTGTTTAGGATCTGAAGCTTGAGCTGTAAAATTGGAGTAAACCACTTCCTCACCTCAAGAGATGAGTGAAGAGGTGGTGAGTCATGATCAGCACTCAATTAACTGGGACCCTGAACATCCAGCCTTTAAAGGAGTCAAGATATTTTGTGGATCCATGTTTATTAAACTAAGTGCATACACCACTTAATAAGAGCAAGTGCCATGTGCTGCACCTGAGTCAGGGCAAATCCTGGTATCAGCCCAGACTGAGGGATGAAAGGATTGAGAGCAGCCCTGCTGAGAAGGACTCAGGGGTGCTGTGTGTGAGGCTGGACATGACCCAGTCATGAACACTCACAGCCCCAAGAGCCAAATGTGTGCTGGGCTGCATCCAGAGCCCCATGGGCAGCAGGGAAGGAGGGAATTCTGCCCCTCTGCTCTGCTCTGAGAGACCCACCTGGAGCACTGCATCCAGCTCTGGGCTCCCAGCTCAGGAAGGACATGGACCTGATGGAGCAAGTCCCAAGGAGGTCAGCAATTTCTGTTACAAGGAAAGGCTGAGAGGATTTGCTCTGTTCAGCCTGAAAAGAGAAAGCTTTGGTGTGGCCTAATTGTGGCATGCCATACCTGAAGGGAGCCCAGATGAAAGGTGGAGAGGGATTTTTGACAAGGACATGTATGGATAGGACAAGGGGCAACAGATTCCAACTGAAAGACAGTAGGTAGATACTAGTAGATACTAGGCAGAAATTCTTCTCAGTGATGGTGGTGAGGCACATGAACAGGTTCTCCAGAGAAGCTATGGCTGTCCCATCCCTGGAAGTGTTGAAGGCCAGGCTGGATAGGCTCTGGCCTACTGAAAGGCGTCCCTGCCCATGGAGGGGTTGGGACTAAAGGATCTTTAAGGTCCCTTCCCACCCAAACCATATTGTGATTCTGTGATCTCTTTTCGAAATATATGCTGAAGGAGAGAATGAAACTGGAACGACAAGCTCAGACTGAGCCACAGTCTACTAGTTATAAACTCATGTAAAAGAACAGATAGCAAAAAAGTGATATTTTATTGTGAGTTTCAACTCTAGTGAGGTTGATATTACAGAGCAATAATAAATTGAAAAACTTATAATGAATGCCTGAAAAAGGTGTGAAAGAATAATTGCATGAAAGAAAAAATTGCAACATATAAATTCAGTTTTGTGCTGAAATTAAAACAATAAAAGCAGTTCTTTATTTGGGGTATTTTTTACTGGTAGCTGCCCCTTGAGAATCTCAGGTACTGTTCTTTTGTGTCTATCAACCAAACTAAAACATCACGTTTTTGTTTACTGCTCAGGAAGAATAACAAAAGAAGCATTAAAAGCCTTAAAACCTGTCAGTAATTTTTTTTTTGAGGGGGGAGTAAAGAGGTAGGGTCAGGTGTCTATTGGCATTTTATTTTTCTTTTTTCTTTTTACAGCTTCTAATGTGAAAGGTTTCCAGTCAACCGGAATATAGATGTCACATCCTCTGCCATACACACTCTGAATTCATAGAAATAAAAAGTCATTTAATTGCTGGATATAAATATAGTTCTTCAGATATCTTGCTTCCTTGAAGTTCTTACAGTGAAATATTTCTTCTGATTGCTGCCATATTAAGCACAACACTTGAATTACTGAACATCTCTACAAATTCTAGGATGGAGATCTAAGGTAATTCTGACAGTAATTAATTCTGATCCTTTGCTTTGCACTTGCTCTGTTTCTTTAATTAAAAATTACTGTCTGTATGAATGATACATATGAATTATTTTCTTTATCTCTACTAAAATGGTAGTTACATCAGATCATTGTTTCAAAGTCTAGGTCACAGCTTACAAATAGAGCAGGAGATTGTAAGTAAACCCCATACATTCTTAATTACTTCGTTGTATCTACATCATAGGATTTAAAGACCGTAAGCTGTACCTGTGTTAGTTGCAACATCTGTTTTGTGAGAGACTTTTTGAACAAGTGAATTCAAACCTGGTATAAATATGCAGAATTCTACCCGATGCAGTTTGCTTAGAGATAGGTCTGGATCAGTTTTTTCCTATGATGAATCTCTCATTTTATGATGTACAGTAATATTTGCTGTGGTGTCACACCAAATGGTGATAAAAAACACATCTTGGCTGAAGAGTGCCTACGTTCAAAGGACGTGTACACCTTTTTGGTGAAAGGTGTGATAGCCATTAAGAACATCTTTGTTAACCTTTAGAGAAAAAGCTTTCTTAGATATCTGAGAATTGTCCTGTTTGTGAAATATCAATACTGTGTATATTTTATGTCATTGTTCTAAAAATAAATAAAACCCACACAGGCTGGTAAAAGCTGCGGTAAACCAAGCAAACAGGTGAAGATGTGGGAAATGCTGCCACTCCTCAACTGCCTGCCACTGCTAAAACACACGTCATGAATTTTCACAGCACGGTGGCTTTGTGCTCCCTGATAGAACAGTTTAACTTCTGCTCTGTGGATTTTGTCTTAAAGCACAATTTATGACTCTCAAGAATTTATGATGCCCACAATGAAGAATGTTTCTCCACCGGGGCTGGCAGCTCTTGATACTCGTTGTGTCAATACCTCCCTACTTGTAGCGCAGCTCCCCTGCCCAGCAGACATTAAGTAACAACACACACAGTGGCACACAAATCAGAAGGATTATCACCATTTCTTACTGCAAAATTAGCAAACAAAAAGAAGAAAACATGCAAGCTTCAAACAGCCTAATAAAGGGGAACAAGTTAAAATAAATATAAATGCAAGAGCTGGGTAGAAAAGCAGATAAATCCCCACACAGGATATCAGGGAGTAAGGTGTGCACCAGTCTGTGCCAGGAAAGAAGAAAAATAGCAATTATTCAGGTACATGCAGAAATAAAGCAGTATTTCCCCCTTACCCAACTCCAGCAGTAAATAATGTACTTTTAAGAATTCTGTTTCTGTTCAGAGTCTTAAACTACCTTTCTCCTATGGTCAAAACTGCCCTCACAAAAGCAGGAAGGGGAGACAAAGTAAGTTCCAATGTGAAACACCTGAGCATGTTCCTTCCAAGGTAAGTATTCTCACTGAATTCTGTGGGCTACTTCTGTGTTTAAATAAATACTGTACTGTACTCCAGTATTTTGACAGCTTGAAATGTGGGTTATTCAAAGTTAAATTAATAGTTTCTATTCCAGTAAACTCTATGTTGTTGGAAAAAGAAAGTTAAAAACATGCAGCAAACATTGTAAATAAATGCATTTAGAGCTTATGAAACACAACATTAAACAGTAATAATTTCTGTGATTCTAGCAATTATTTTCAAGGGGATGTACCTTTAATTTTGCCTGCTATTCAGAATGGGACTGGGAGAACAATGGGCATTTTTTGGAAATTTTACTTCAGTTGCATGAGTGAGGCCCTTCTGAAATTTCTCCAGTGACATTAAGATCCCAGTCCTTGTGTAATTTGGAACCAAAACTCCTGAGATGCTGTAAAGCAGGCACAAGCTTAGGGAGGAAAATGTTAGTTCGTCAATTTCAGCTTGACATAAAACAAGCAACAAAAGAATCACAGTCCAGACACTTCAGAAAAGGCTCAGCATAGTAACTTTCTTATACAAATTAACTTCTATGCTAGTAAAGAAAAATGCAAGCAATAATTAGTTGTTTTAAAGGAATTAATCAATATTTAGAAAAAAGATCATTGTTGTCATAGGACACATTTAAAGCATGTGGCTTCCTTTTAGCAAATAAGAGAGGGTTTTTTTCGTTACTAAATATTTAATCAGAACAGATAAAAAAATCTCTGCAAAATCTCCTTCAAGCCACTAGAGGATGAGTACTTCTCCATCAAAATAAATAGTTAAGCTGTAATGTAGCTTATCTAAGCCACACTAATAAGCTATTAGGCCAGTAATACAATTCAAATCCTAGCAAATGTAAATGAGGGAGACAGCTTGAATCCTTATGGAATACTAAGATTAGTAATTTGTTTATGGAAACCTGACTATAAAATTATTTAAACTATGCACATTGGAATATTAATATGCATAAAAAGAAATAGCATTTCAAAAAAATCACTAGCTAATTAGGTAAGCATAATATTTTCTGTTGTAAGGTTAAATATTTTCATATGAAAATAGTGTAAACATTATATATTCTGTAAGTATATTCTATAAAAAACTGAGAAAACTGTGCTGAAGGTATGCACAGTCTGACTCAGAGCACTGTGTTATGTCCTGCTTGGTTGGCTGCATTGGTTGACCAGCTTATTTTTAAAGTTGTTATTTTCTGCAAATACCAGACTACTTCACCAACAGCATTCATTGTCTAGTGTAGCTGTAAGTCCTCAAACCATATTTTCCAATGCTTATCTAAAATGTATTACTCCTAAAAAACCTCAGATATAGACCAGAATTATCAAACCCTTTGGGGGTACAGGCACAACTGGAAAATAGGGTCACTACATAACCGACTGTTCAGCCATCCTCTTTGTTAGGAAGATCAGTCAGTGGCTCAACACAATTAGCATGAGCCAGGAGCAGAGCTTGAGCAGAAAGAAAGATGGGTCAGGTTCGAGAGGAGAACATTTTTTCAGAGTGTCTGGTTTTGATGATTTGTTCTATAAAATTTTTAGAGAACTGGCCAAAGCTTGATAACAACAAGTATCTTCGACGGCCTGTGTGGAAAGGTGAAGTCCTATGAGACTACAAAAGGACAAACCTTATTGAGAAGGAGGACAGAGAAAATTACAGCCCCACTGCTTTAACAGCAAATCCCAGAGCAACCTGGGATATATACAAGTTATTTCAGAACACCTGGAAGATAATAGCGAGACAAGTAGCAGCCTCTGTGGACTTATCAAGAACAAATCCTGTCAAATGTAAATGGAGTCGGTTCGAGCGAAGCGGTCACTGCAGCGCCCGGGCCGCAGCCGGCGCGGAGGCAGCAGAGGGAGCCGGAGCGGCACCGAACGCGCTGCGAGGAGGGGAACCGGGCTGGGGGATGGAGAGCACAGACAGCTCCCGAGGAACCGGGCTGGGGGATGGAGAGCACAGACAGCTCCCGAGGAACCGGGCTGGGGG
>VWZV01011696.1:86167-110606 GCA_013397155.1 Irena cyanogastra
CCGGCGGGCTGCTAGCCGCGCCGCGGGTTGGCTCCCGAGCCGGGGGCCGCGACCCCCAGCGTCAGACGGAGCGGCTTCGGGCTCCGGGCTCGGTCGGGGTGAGGGATGAAGGGGCTGAGCTCGGCTGGTGCCTGCCAGGTTATTGTCGGTACTTCAGTCCTCCCGCCGCCCAGACCGCACAGGTTATTTAATAGTGACTTACTGGAAGGTGAAAAGGATGGTCCTTGGAAGCGGATGCTCTATTGCATAGAATGCTAGTCCTTAAATCGTGTCTCCAGTGGTCATTTTCACAGGCTCGGAGTGCCTGCTCCCACATTTCGGGTGCCTTTTGAATTGATTTTGAATTCTGAAAGATCAGAACGCTCAAAGTAGGGATAATTATCTAAAACACAGAGAAGCAGTAAGCAATATCTTTCTAATGTGCTTGGTCATATTGGGACCTAATGTAATATAATATTTGAATTTAATTATTGTAACGTGAAATAGTATATTTTTCTTTTTTTTTCTTTTGTCTCTAGCATTAAGGATCTTTGTTATCATGTTAAGAAATTCAGAAATACTCAGATTTTCTATCATCAGATAAGGAAAAGCGGGTGCAGGTACACAGAGGTTTGTTTCCTGCATGTGTATATGCTGGGTACTTTGTGTGACAGTGGTGTACAAAAAGCTCTGTGGATTGACGACCATTGCTTTGTCAGTGCTCTCGATTCTAAGTGCATTTGACATAGAAGCAAGTGACTTCAAGTAATTTCAGTCAGCTTTTTAGTCTTTATTTTCTCGTTGCTTTGTCGCGTAGTATCTGAACTCTACTGCTGAATAGATGAAAGGGATAATACGTTTACTGAAGACTTAATGTGTAGTCGAGTGTAAGAGTCATTGTAAAGTAGGAGCGCTATGCACAGAATTCTCTGCTTGCCTTGAAATGCCTCAGCTGGTTCAATGAAACAATGAAAGTGAAAATATTTACACTAATGAGATTCTGTAAAATCAGAGAGATGAAAGTGGATTAAATAGATTTCTCTTTGGCTGTTTTAGATCTTGTCATAGGAGTTTACTATGTTTCTGTCTCAGCAAAGAGAGGACAGTGCTGTATGTTTGCTTCTGCACGTTGCTGTTAGACTTAAGTGTCTGAGATCGATGACTGTAAGATTAATGACCCTTTTGAAGACCTAGTAAAATGTAACACTTGCTGCCATCACACCTCCTGTGAAGTGTTGTGCCTGGGGATCTGGGTTTAATTGTTTTTCTAATAAAAGACATAGGCAATGTTTTCATGGCAGTTATGCATTCTATTAACTAATAACAGGAGGCTTATGGTGATACGCTTTTTGTGTCTTTTTACAAAACAGTGGGTAATGACCCCTGCAAGGAATACTGATAAAGAAATGACTGCCTCTTCTAGCTATCACATCAGCAGTTCAAGTGTGGATACCAGGTAGTTCTGGAAAGTTAATGTGGTTTTGAAATGTAACTTTAACTGGAGACCAGACACGGTTTTTAAAAGGTGTAATATAAACACAGTACAGCCAGCTTTGAGGTTTTGCCCATTTTATCAAAGTAGGGAATAAATAAATGTACGAATGCATTATTTCTTGTGTTGCTCTGTCTTTCAGATACCTCAGAGCTTAACAGATGCCTAATGGCTTAAACTTCCACAAAGAAAGGTCCTGTTTTCTAATTCAGTGACAGTAAATAACAGTAATGATTTAAAAATAACTGTAAGGATTTTTTTCATGTACCATTACAGATTATGAGAAAACTGTTGGTTAAATCAGGATATCACTGGGATTTATCTAAATATGGGTTTTTGTCTTAATGCTTCAGTTGTTACTGAACGGTTGGACTCATAGAGGGAAATGCCAGGAAGGGAAGAAAGAACAGGAATTATTTTCTTCAAATACTCAGATCATGGAAAGTAAGTTTGGATTTTTGGGAACTCCAGCTTCCCTAAAAAGATAGAATTACTTTCATGTCGCTTCTTGTAGTGAAGGCAACATTTCAATGGTTCTGCTCAGATGTGTCGAGATTTTAGAATGAAGACAAAATGTTCTCAATGTGCCTGTGAGTCAGCTGGGCATGGTGAAGTTGATAAAGCAGAAAGATTGCTGAGAGTCAAACTTGGAGATTGCACATCAATTTTACCCCCGAAGATTTTACTGTAACTAGTTTTGATGCATCTGTGGATGCTGGTGCTGGCACGGGAAAAGAATAAAACTGACATCATGTACATGTGAGATACTTCGAAAAGTCCAAAGCTTTCCTATCACCAAGTGATATATTTTACTGGGGCAAGCCAATTCCATGATTTCATGTCATAATTGCTTTAGTAACTCATTATTTATTTAACAACAGAAATTGCAGGTCCTTCTGGTACATCCATCCCATGAATTATGCATTTGTATACATCTCACATTATTTATGGTTTGAATATACTTCACTTTACAAACTTCAGCCTTTTTTTTTTTGTTATGGATTGTCTGCTTCCCCTTTCTGGACATTTGTCTAATTTGCCTCCATTTATTTTCATGGTTCTGACTTTTTTTCCCACTTCACAATACTTCTAGTCTGTAAGGGAGACATAGAATTACGGTGTTTAAGTATCATAAACTTTGGTCTGAGAAAAGAAATCGCATGTATTCCCAAGGAAATAAAACAAAAATTATAGTGAATTCAGCTGCCTTTTTTCTGTGGGAATTTGAAATTGGCCGTTTCTCAGGTTCACACTGAGAGAATTTGATGAAATAAACTGAAGTGGACAGATACTAAAGTTCCATTAACTTCATAATCCCTAGATTTTTATTTGTGTTTTACTTTTAAAAACAATCTTTATTTTTAAATGAATAAGATAGTCACTACTGTTATTTTAAATTATGTATAGAATGCAATAAAATAGATTTCTTGATGTGAAAAGTTGTATGAAAAAATTAATTTGTGTTAGCATCTCATGAAATAATTTTAGAGACATAAGGCACAAAGTAAGTAGTTAGGAAATGAAAAACCTTCATGATCAACTTGGTAATTTGCTTAAAAATACAGAATTGGAACTTAGCTAATTGCTTTCAATTGCATGATGTTTATTTGATCCCATGCTAGTGCTAATTTCATTAAAAGGCTATCACATGAAGAAATATTTAATTATTAATGTATTTTAAAATACTGTCAGACATGCCTTGTTTTAGTTGCTTGTCTTGCTTGTTTTTTTAATTAATTTTTTTTTCTCTCTCGGTTGATAATTTTCTCTCGTTCTTTTACTTTGCTGCTTTAAAATATATTTTTACTTATTTTGTAACTAAAATTACTGATTGTCAGTAACAAAAACTAGAAAACAAGTAGTGTCCAGGCACACTGAAGCAGCACTCTGACTTTGCAGCAGTTCTCTTCTATCCACTCTGATTAGTGATGACTGAATGTTCCACTTCTGAGCATGACGTGGTAGCCACTGGTGCAGTGCATTTTTGAGTTAGTGTTCAAGTTATTCTTTTAGCAGCAAAGAGATCTCTTTGGTCTTGGAGATAATTTGTTATGTTTACTGGTTTTATTTCCACACCAAGAACAGAAAATATTTTTTAGACAGAATTGTGGACATTTTATTTAAAATGGAATTCTACGAAGGATGTAGCCTCAGTTTAAAAAAGTCAATGAAGGAACTGATATTATAAAAACTGGACAACAGATTATAGTTTAAATTTTGTTCTTATAATTATTTTTAGAATTTTTAAAGTTACTTTTTATTTCCCTCCTGAATTTCTGCCTGATTGTTCTTCTTCATTCCCTCCCTTTTGTTTTGTACTTTTGAGTGCCAGATGAATTTATTCTTGTCTTTGATCATAGTAGTTGAATGTTTGTAGACTTTAGTGCAGTGATTTCAGGATTTTTTTTCCTTTGACCCCTGCTTTTGTATTTCTATCTTGTGTTGGGTTTTGCCTTCTTTTTTGTTTGAATTTTTTGTCTCAATAGATTTCCAGTAATGTGTTTAATGCTGAATGCAGAAATCCAGACTTAGCAAACTGCTGCAGGAAGGATTGTTGTTTCTTGGCTCACTGTTCTAATACTTCAGCGTGAACAGTATGAATTTCATTGGCCAGGTTATTTCAGGTTGCACTGGACAGTGCTGTGTAAAAGGGCATCCTTTAATCTAACTGCTAAATCACCTTGGTGTCAGTATCCTGATTAATTCCTCACATGATCCTATTTTCTATTAGGCGCTGACATCCCTTCTGAAAGGTCTCTAGTCCTTAAATTAATAATTAATTCTCTAATATATTTAAAATGCTATTTTTCCCATTCTGTACTCATTAGTGAAGGGTATATACTTAGATTCTGTTGTTATTGTGATTCAAATGTTTTGTGGCGTGACGACTCTGTTTGCTCTTTTACCCTTAATAACAGTAACATATAGAGTTAGCAGATGCCCTCCAATTTTCTTCTTTTATTTGGATGTCCTTTTCCCTGAGTTTTGAGATACCATGTTGTTTCCTGCTGACTAGCTCTGCTCACTCCTGCAGTACTTTCAAAATGCAGAATTTAAATATTTGCACTGATGAATATACTATGTGTGAGAAGAGGCTGTGAGAGCTCGGTGTGTTTTACTTGGAGGTGACAAAGGGGGATCCAAGCACCCTTCTCAGCCACCTAATGGCTGGTTATGGAGAACAGGAGCAAGATTTTTCCCAGATGTGATCAGTGAAAGGAGAGGGGACACACGTTCTAGTACGGAAGTCCCAGTTAAATCTAAGGAAAAAAATTCCTTGCAATGATGGGGGTCAAGCACTGGGATAGGCATTTAGAACAGTTGTAGGGCCTTCATCCTTGGAGAGTCTGGGCTTGAGCGGCCAAAACCCCAAGCACCTTCACCTGAGCAAGGCTTGGAGCAGAGAATTGCCTCAGGTTCCTTCCAGTCTAAACCATTCTGTATATACACACCTCTGTATTATTTTTCTCGCCATTAGATTTTGCACTTGCCTATTACTCCTGTCCTGTTCCTGCCTCCCCTTTGCTAGACATCTGAATTACTTCCCTGTTGTTATATATGTCTGTTTTACATCAAGTTTAGACTGTACCTGGATGCTGACAAACTTCCTGCCATGCAAGGAGGACCCTAAGATGGCACTGTTACTGTTAGATATCTGAAAAATGAATTCCAGGACACTTAGTTTACATTTCCTTTAGTCACAAATGACTATATTCACATTCACAGTAATTGTTGAGGTTTTTCTCAATTTACAATTGTGTGTCACATGGAACTGATGGGTGTAATTTGTTTTCTGTGAGTTCTTGTGGTCTGCAAGTGCAGGCACCTCCTGAACTCTGATCTCCAGGGTTGCAGTGGAGCTGGTGAAGTTCTGCAGTGTGGCAAGGTGTCGTTTCAAATAGCACAGAATAAATCAATGTGAAAACTGGTTTCTCCACCCAATTTATTTTAGCTGTTATAACATTTGGTTTCTCCAAGTGTAGTAGAAATGTATTTCCAGTCAGAAATCTAGCTTTTTAAATTAGCATCTAGTCTTGAAACATATAATGTGAAGATACGTAAGAGACTACTCAGCAGTTTCCGAAGCAGTCAATAAAAAAATTGTGCTGTGATTTTTGCCATGGGATCTAAATAAATTTATTGTAAATATCTGTAGAATAAAACTGGAATAATGCAATAACCCAAACTGTCTCAGTTATATGAGAGGTTATTATTTGTTTATATGGGAGATTATTATTTAGGTATCATCTACACACTGACCTTTGGAATCTTTGTATCGTCTTTTCCAGTATCTCAAAATACTCTCTTTAGTTAAAAATAGCTCTTTTTAAAGGCTAGTCAGGTCATTACATGTAGTGCAAACTATTTAGTTCTGAAAAATTTTATCATAAAAAAGGAAAGTTTCATGTGTTGCTTTCAATACAATATTTTTTTATGATTAAAGGTTGCAAAAAGCTGGTGTAAAGTAACTGAATACCAGTAGAAGATATGCTATGCTAAGATGCTTCAGCTTTTCGTATGTTGTGTTTTATTGCAATTTATGCTCTTTGATCTAAGAGAATCAGTTTGCAATCATCTGCTTAAAAATCATCATTGTTTGAAATAATCTGACTCGATGTTGTCGTGTGTAAGTTGTGTAGCTCTGGAGCTCATCTTTAGTGGGGCAGGTTCCCAATGGAAGTGGGGTTGGATGCCTCGGTTCAGTGTCACAGGAGGTAGGATTGCTCCCTTCCTTTCCAGGGCTCTCAGAATCTCGTGCATATTGCCCTTCTGAGAAGTACTTGTTTGAGATCAGTAATTTCAGAAGTGGCATTTAGCAGGATCTCGCTTGATCATGGAGTCACGAGTCTAGAAGTTGTAGAAGATGAATAATTAAAATTAAAATTCAGATATGGGTCTGCTGAAAGCAATGCCCACTTAACCACAAACATAGGTTGGTTGGTTTTTTGGTCTGCAGTTGCTTTTGGTGCTCTCCCAGGTCACTCTGTTCTTGTTAAATATCAAATCCCTATTATATCTTGTGTTACATTTGTGTTCCAGTTAATCCCATAGTTTAATTGAGTGGAAAAAAATAATTTTACGAGTTTTCATTTTCTGTCTTGCAATGTAATTGCATTCCCGTGTTGTATTTTTTTCCCTTTAAAAAATGAGTTATTCCACTCCTTCCTCTGTGTGCATATAGTGAATATTTTTCTTTTTGCAATGCCTTTTCTGAACTGAGCAAGTCAGTTAATGATATTCTTGTTTGTTGGTTAATCTAAAAAAAGTTTTTGTGCAATGCTAAATCCCATTTTTATGTATGCTGAGAGATTACCTGTTCTCTTGACAACTACACTAGAGGGAAGGCTTTGATAATACTAATTTTTTAATGTACTTTTGGTTGGCATGGTAAGCTGAGCTTAGCAACCTGCCTAGTGGTATGGTGATCCCCAAATGAAAGCATCCAAATTTCCAGTGCACACACATCAGTTGAAAGCACATTTTTTGGCAAAAGTAGGGCTAATTGCTTTAAAATTTCTTTAGTGGCATTTAAGTCAAAATCTGAAGGTAAAAGCAATGTATTATGTGCATTTGACACTGTACAGCACCGTTTATTAAAAGTCTTGTGTTGATTTTTAAGGAAAAAAAGTAGTTTTATTCAGCTTTTTTATTTCTGTATATTTTTTCCAATTTATATGTTACTGGAATAAAGTAAACTCCAAAATAAATGTTCTCTGGAGCAAAAATTTTCATTTGTCAATATGAACTCACAAAACATAAATTGTAATTGTATTATTAGAAAAAAAATCTTAAATTGTGATTCGGTTGTAATTTTCCCACAATTTTTTACCATGAGAAAGGCACATAAAAATAAACATTGAGAAGGTAATGTTTGCTTGATTAGAAAACTCTGTAATTTTTCTGTTGTCTGAGTGTAATCTCTTACGAGGAAGCACTCAGGTACTCAGAAGCTGATTTGTGTGCTGCATATGGAGCCTGTTTGAGTTTGAGTTCAGCCATACATATCACTGCTCTATATTATTTTTCAAGTTGACCTTGGTTTGCCTTGCAAAAATACAGGCTGTGACAATTATAATGTATTTTTAGTATTATATTCTGGTGTAAACCCTGAAAAAGTAGCTTTAAATTCTGTACAGGTCTGGAATTGATACATAGTGACTAGGAATGGGGATATCAGGATTTGGTGCTTGCAATTCTTACTGCCTTGCTGAGTCACACTGTGCAAAAACTCACAGAACCTTCTTATTTACATTTCTCCTCTGTAAATTCAGTTAATCCTGGGCTTTCAAAAGGTTAATTTGTGAATACATATAAAGGCTCTAAGACTGCTGAGTGAGGAGTACTTTGTAAGAAAGCATAGTACTGAAATGCCAGATTCTGAATTACACATGGGTGATCCTATCAGGATATATTTAAATTCTAATGAAAAAGGCCTTCTTATTAAAGAAAAAAAATCAACCACTTGGACTATTTTTATATCTGGCAAATATTCAGTCTAACAGTTTACAGATTAATTTAGTTTCATAATGTTCTTTCCCACTGGAAACAGGGCAATATATCAATGACCAGTATTTCAAAGACTTCCGTAGCAAAGGTGTTTGTGAGCAAGGTGCTCTTGAATAAGGCAAGAACAGAATTCAAATTGACAGTGAAAGTAGGGTTTACTGAGATAAGGTCACTGAATGTTAATGATTTTGAGAACTTTGTTGTACCTCATGTATTAGTTGCAACAGCAACTGTATTGTCAGTTTGAGAAGACTTTGGGGTAGCTGTAGGAACAATAGCTGTAAAGAAAGTAACAAGATATGGTTCCTTTTCTTTCCAACAAGTCTCTCTTTCAGCCCAGGTAGCCCTTATCTGGTCCTTTGTGCAGGATCTAGTAAAGCCAAAGCTTGTTGACGACAAGAGTGCAAGAGGAGGAATAACTTCAATCAGCCATGCCTATTCTGAATAATTAAATAAACCCTGATTCTTTGGGAGGAATATCCATAAGTTTTGGTGGGTGTATGTGGTATAATCTTCACTGAGCCTGCATGTTCAACATGCAATTTAAAGATGTGCAGATAATGTCACAAGAGAGCAGAATGTTGTTCCCTTCTACGAACAAATAGTACTTGGTTCCCTGAAATCACGTTGAGGTAGCTTTATTTACAAGATAGAGAAGGCAGAAATTGAGAGCACCCCGAGAAAGATTAGTAGATATGGAAAGATTTGAATAATGTGGGATGGACTACCTGTTCACTTTTACAGAAACAGGAAGAGTCTGAAGGTAGACTTTTGACAAAGACAATCCTTTAGAAAACCAGTGTCAGTGAGACAGTTAAATTCTTTTGGGCATCAACTATTAATCAAATTATTTTGGGATAAGGAATATAAATGGACAATTTTTTGTAATTTTCCAGACTTGGTACGTTGCTGTAATCTCCCTTTGAAATATATAATAGTTGTGTTTGTCAATAAGGACAGTAACTATCACCAAGAACCACATGACAATTTTTAGGTTTCTTCTTCAGCCTTAATGATTTGTGCGCTCAGTTCAGCAAATCTGTAAAAATTCATGCAAATTTCATTTTTATCTTTGCTTTAAAGGTGACGTATGGTTTCTTCTGCTGAAGAAATTAAGCAAATTGTTAAATACTTTTATCAAAATCAAATTAGTGAACGAATTTCTGTAATGGCTAACAAATTTTTTAGGATTCTTACACACCTAGCAGTCTATTAATAACTTGTGATTGACTATATACTTGTACTTCTATTGTAATCTAATTTTCAGGCAAATGTAACCATTTTCAGACAAACTGAGCATTAAACAGAGGGAAGAAGGCTGTATAAAAGTCTAGTAATAGCTTATGAGCTAAATGCATTTTGTGTTGAGATTTCTAATTCTACTGTCTGGTTGCAAGAGAGTTTTCTGGCATTTATTTTGACGATGGAACACCAAGGTTGTGTTCTTGTATGTGGAGATCTGAGAAACTTTCTCATTTGAGAATGTCTTTGAATTTCAGGGAGTTGGGTTACATGAGGTTTACTGACATAGGCAGGGTCTTTAAGATCAGATACTTGATTAATTCTTTTTAAGGCTACAGTGTACTGTGTGATGATGGCATATGTGACAACTGAAGAAAATGGTGTTGAGTCCCCTGGGAAATTAACATGTTTAATTGAAGGAAGGACCAATTGACTTAATTTACATAACTGTAATAGACTCTAATGTTAAAATTTGTCTAACTATTGCCTTTTAAAAGTAATGGAAAGGTACTGAGTTGATGTTACAGAAATTCTTGATAATCTTTCTGAGGATTTGTGAGGACCTGGCTTGTACAGAGGATTCTAAAAATGTGGAACATCCTTAAAAGGCTGCTTGGGACTTGACTGTGATTTCACTTAAAGCTGATGTAAACTCATAGTAATTTTTTTGTCTATAAAACATTAAATGTAAGTTTAGAAATTGTTATTTCAGTAACCAATTGAGCTTTGGTTTCTTGGAATGTATCAAGAAATTCTCTAAGGTTAAAGAATGCAGTAATAAGGTCAGCTGTGCCACTTGATTCCAAAATGCTTTTCTCCCCAGTTAAACATCTTCCCCTGCAATCATCAAATGTCATCATTTTCTTTTCTGCAGGTGAGTGAGAAAGGATGGATCATTAGTTACAGTGATTTACACAAACGCCTGCTTAAGAATAGCAGCATAGATCTATCAGTTAGTTTGCTCTCTGATTATCAAGTCCTGCTGGTAGCAGTGTGCAGCAAACCAGGGTATGGTCCAAACTTTGCTGGTTTTGATTTAGGAACATGGAGGCTTTTCTGCTAATGTAACATATTTGTGAGTGATTTAACCATATTTTGTGTTTACATGAGACGTAATGTAAATCATCATACTAATCAATTGAAGGATACTCTGGAATGATAGCTGTGCTAACAAACCTTAGTATGTGACATACAGCAAACACAAATGTAGCATCTGATTTATTTGTGCATGATGGGTGTGCTTTTCACTCTGTAATGAGTACTGCAGCATCTTCCAAATTCAGATTTCTGGTTCTGAGGACATTTTTATTTTCCAAGACACATTTGCATCCAGCTGTAGTCTATATTCTCAGATGTTCTAAACTCCTTGCCTACAGTGTGGAAGTTCACCCCACTTGGAGGTGGGGCCTTTTCTGCCAGCAGCTGTTGAGCTATGAGAGCTGCTGGCTGCCAGAGGCTCTCCCAGCCTTCTTGGCAGTGAGCAGGGCAGTTTTGTGAATTTGAAGTTCTGTGAAGTTTTGAGAGCTTTCAGTTACCCTGGCAGTCTTATGGGTTTGAAATCCTCTGACTTCGAGAGTGGGGCTGCAGATGAGGGTTTCAAGGGGCAGCATTCCTTGATCTTGGAGCAGAGCATTAGTGCTGCAGTAGGGAGGTAAAGTGTCTGTCAGAAACACATCCATGATTTGGCCTCCTCTGATCAGAGGTCCCAGCACAAAACTCATTTTTATCAATGACTTGACATTTTCTGACAATCTCTATGTTCAGCTAGACGTTTCTATCACTTGTGGTGTCTGGAGAGAAAAGTTCCTGAGTATTTAATAGTGTATTGATTTAGATGTTAACCTTGCCATTACCTAATCTGATTTTGGAGATAACTGTAAAACTGTTGAGTACCAGTTGTTGATTTGCACAGTTTATTTTTCTCAGTCTTTTTAGAATAACAAAGATGAGGTTTTCTATTCTTCAAGGGAGTTGTAAAGGTGTCAGGTTGATTGCTGATCAAGCTGAGCTGATGAAACTTGTATCCCTCATTTTTGAAGAATTTGCTTTCTTTCTGAAGACAATCATGTCAACCCAGAGGGAACCAAAGTGTACGTAGGGATGTTCCAGTGCAGAAACTAATTTGCAGTCATTCTACTGCAATTATGGATGAGTAGAATAAGAAGTTATTCATAATCCCTTTAAACCTCATGAAGTAGGGGGGATGAAGATGAATGTGGAGTACAATATTGTGTGTTTGCATTTCTTTAGTTAAGACATGAAAGAGAGGAAGTGTTGGGGGAAAAAAAAGGACAGAAGTTAAACTTTATGAATGACTTTTAAGCTTGTACAGCAGATAAGCTGAAATATTTGCCATAGATATTCATCATAGAATGAGGAAATCAATACATTCAGGCTTAATCACAAAGCACTTGTGTCTGTGCTCTGGAGTTTGACAGTTATAGAAGCTTTGATTTCATGTAAAAAACGTGCTCTGAGCAAGGGAGGTTTGCATTGCTGTGTTGGCTGGTTTGGAAAGGGAGAACCGGGCTGGGGCCCTGGTCTGACATCCATTTCCACAGCAATGCTGCTCCTGAGCCACAAAGCTGCCCTTGCCTTTGACTTCCACAGGGTTTGGAATGCTTTTGAGGATACTAGCTAGATGAGTAAATATATACTTCAAACGGCCATTAGAAGGCAATCTATTTGAAATATTTTCTAGGTATGTTTCTATTGGTTTTCCTCTACCTTTATCAGAATAACATCTGTTTGATTCCCAGTTTGTTTGATGCTTAGGCATCTGTTCAGTGCAGTTGTGGGAATGTAATTTCTGTAGCTTCTGGTGTTGTCTTTTAACTGTGAGTTGCATAAATAAAGTTAGCTGCCAAAAATAGTTTTTATTTTCTTCTTGGACAAAGAGGATTTAGATGCTGAAAAAGTCTGATAGTTTCTCTTCTTGCTTGACTTGCATTTCAATGGCATTGTGGGATTTTCCTTTCAGTACTGACAGTTCTTTAGGTACAACTAAAAGGATAGTTGGTTTGAATTTTCTGTGTCTCAGCTAGGTGAATTCACATAATATATCAGAGAATTTGACTGCTGGCCTTTCCTTTAGCAGCTGCCTGTATTCCAGGTCTGAATGAATGCATTAATGATGCTGCATAGTGTTCCAGGTGTCCTTAGCAGTCTCACAGGTATGAAAGGATTATGAATTTCTCTGGTCCTATTATCTTATATACCATTGTTCATGTGGATACAGCAACCCACATTATTTTTAGCCATCTGTATGGATTTTTGAATTTTGCCTCTTCTGTGGCCAGCATTGTTCTTTAATACAGAAGCAGACATAGTTAGACATCTGTCATAGAATTTTACATGAATAGAAATATTAAGAACTAATTTTTGGCATTAAGGTTAAATTGGGATATACAAGAAACATAATTTAGAGAAAAAATAGTCAGTTTTCATTGCTGATGAGTTTCCAAAGATAATAATATTTATTCTCCTTTCCTTTTTTTGGAGCAAGTCTGATTTGCATTTCTACAGTGGATGCTAGAGAACTAACTAGAGTGATCCAGTTAGTTTTCACTTACTCCTATTAGACAAATTATGGACTTACAGGTAAAATATTTTTGCTCAGCAGCAATAACCTCAGCAGTGACTTAGCAGCAAGAAATATTGCCTACATTTTAGTTCTCAAAAATTTAGAAACTTGCTTAAGGTTTGACAAATTTATTTGACAGATTTCCCTGTTTTTGACTATCTTCTTAACCATGACTTTCACTTATGACTTTCACTTATGACTGTTAAGTAATACTGTTATTTCAGAATGTATTTAGGTCTTTAGCCTTTTTAGATCTCATTTCTGCTTTAGCCAATAACTAATGTTGTTGGAGGTCACGTGCCTTTTTGCTGAAGTCATATTGCACAGTCATCTACATTAACTTGAAAGTATGAGTGAATTGCATCTCTTCTTATTCCACATCGAGTGAGAGGATTCTTCTAGAAAAGAAGTTTCTCTAAAATTCCTTTTTGTGAAATATGTTGGGAGCCAGTCTTTGTAATTCTTCACTGCTGATAATTTTTGGCTTTATCTATAAGATTGACTTTCTGAGGGACTAAGTCCTTCAATGAGTTTTTCCAGTTGTAATTATAATTTCAGAATTGTTTTACTGTTTCTATTTATTCTGGAAAGGTGTTCCTGGAGAAAGTAGATGGCTCCTACGACCAAGCTAGCTGAGAATGGGAATTGTGCTTGAAAATCCTATGAAGTATGGAGGCATCATTCTGAACAAATTTGTTTTCAAGATTTTACTATAAAATTGCTTTGTGGAAGATCAGATGACAAAAGAACTCTTACTAGTGCTGCAATTCATCTTCTTGTTTTGTTTCAACTAACTAGACCAGATTGCAACTTTCTTATATTTCCTACACTTGTGATCACTCAGTACAGATTGATAAGTAAAATCTGAGATTCCATTTTTGTATGGGTTTTGGAATAGATTTAGAATCATCTATTGTTGAAGTTATGTAACAATAACTCCTTTCTAGCAACATTTAAAATAATTATCTACAATGGTACATTTGAGCTTAACAGTTGAATTGGACTCCCGTCATTTATATATATGCAGATATACCCAATGATGTGGCAAGCATGGTTTAATTTTTTCGCAGTGAATTGTGGCGCTGCTGACAGTCTTAAAGAAGCTCATTTCTCCAGGTACTCTGAAATGGCTTGAATAGAGCAGTGCAGCTCAGAGGCCTTGCTCTGAAACCTTGATTAATTTGCTATGCTGTATAGATGTGGTAAGCACAGTTTGCTCTAGGTGCCCTTGGGTTTTGTGCTTTTTGAAATTTTTAAAAATATTTTCATTATGTATCACTATAGGGTGAGTGCTATGTTGGTTTCTCTGTGGAGATAAAATATTTGATATGATTCAAGATGAGATGAATGAAAAAAAGAAATAAGAATCTGTTTTGCAGGTGTATTTAAATTCCTAATTAAAGACTGTTTCCATTGCACTCGAGTGATTGTGGGTTGTACCAATAGACTGCAATAGTGATTAGCATCTGCAAGACCACATTATTGGTCAATTCAGATAAAATAGTTTTGGCTACAAATAATTAATAGATCTAAGAAAAAAATCCTGTCCTCACCCTGCTTGTTCTTCCTTGTCTTCTGCCTGATCTGTTAACATTGTTGCTTTTTGATCTAAAGGTTTAGCAACTTGGTATTGCAAAGCTTGATTTATAATCTGCCCCTAGAAATTTTCTCACAATTTTCTTCAACATCAAAAGTTTCTGTATCTCTATAATGTTGGAATAAGATATGCTTGCATTTCACTTTGGATATCTCTTGATTTTATAAGAAAAATATAGACTTCCAGACCACAAAATGGACTTTGTATTTTCCCTTCCAAATATTGCAAACTTTCTTGTACAATTTAACAATATGGTGACCTTTTAGAGTTTATAGAGGTCTTCTTCAGAGCTGAGAGCTACTGTAGATTTTTACCTGCTGATACTAATTTACTTTCCTTATTGTCCCTATCAGATTTATTCTAGAAGTGTTTTGGTAAATGGTCCAGCAATCTAGTGGATTTTGATGCTGTGCTTAGTTGTGCCAAGGTCTTAATTTGGTATCCCTTTGTATTTAGGCCTTCATTTTGTCCCCCTTTTATTTTTACTTTTACCAGTTTACTTTGTCACAGGATGTTATTCTGGTGAATTGTTTGTTTAGTTTATCTTTATGCAGAGTGGTTCTGAATCCCTGAAAGTGTTCCTTTGTGTGGACTGTAACCTTATGGAATTCTCAGTAATGATTGAAACTCACCTTATTATGATGAAACATTTTCACTCTGTAGTAATAAGCCCACCAAATGCAAACTCTATTTTTCACTTTATTGCAGGTTTTTGCTTGTGCATCTGTGGCAATGCAGAGGTTTGCTTTCTTCTACTAACTTCCTCCTTTCCATGTACGTTTTTGGGAAGTTTTGTACAGAAGGGCTGAACTGGAGAGGAACAGCTTTGGACAAAATCTTTTCCTGCTAGTAGTTACTTTCCATTATCTGTTGTTGGGGAAATAGCATACTCCACATGGAAGAAAGCTCCAGGGTACTGATGAGGATCATGTGGAGTCACCTACATTTGTCTGCGTAGAGCTGAGCTTTATTTAGAATGGTTAATGCTGATCAGGAGCTAACAAAGCTCCTGACTCCCTGCCAGCTCCATGCACAATTACCCTGGTCCCTGGAGGGTGGTGCTGAGGCACTGCAGCTGACTGGTAATGCAGCATCATGCCAGAATTAACCCTGCTGAGCCAGCTCCAATGTTTTCCCATCTGTAGTCTGCTTGTTTTCCACCCTAAAAAATCTGCAAGCAACTGAAAGCTGAATGTAGTCATCAAATTGTCCACATGAAATTCTATTATTTTATATGAATAAAATGAGCCAGTTCTGATTTTGTGTCTTAGAAAGTTTCGTAGAATGCTCTTTACTAATTACAGTAACCTACAGATGCAGAAATCTTTTTCTGCTCATTTTTCCCTGGCAGCCAGGTCAGCTCTCTATAAATGCTGATGCACATGCAGCTTTCTCCCAGCTGTTTGCCTACAAATTGCAAGTCAATATTTGATCGTCAGCCAATTGCCTTTTCTGGACTTGATTGAAGTAAAGAATTCTTTCTTTTACAAATAATATATGTATAAATAACTATTTATTTATAAATAATAAATGGTATTTCTTGGAAATAAGAAATTCCATTTATTATTTGTAATAATAATGGCTGTTTCTCCTTGCCACTCTGGCTCCCTTGCTAACGCAGACTTCTGTAACTTGGTCTGATGCAGAGAATGAACCTTTTCCAGCAGAATCTTCTTACAGATAAGTGTGCATTGTCTGAAAGAAGCTGGGCTTCGTGCACGTTTGCTCTAACAGATTCATGGTTGGTACATCAGAGACACAGTGTCTGTGGAAAAGGTAGACCTTGCTCATATCTCCATTCCTCTGCAATTTAATTTCAGGTGTCCAGGTTGCTGAAGGAAAAAATCAGATAGTTCATTTGAAAAAAGGAGCTATCATATAGATTCACAGAGTTTATCCTAACATATGTTTTTTAATTAACAATGAGGAACACCTCGCAACTTTTAAACTAAATATGCGAAATTTAGGAATCAGAATATCTATTTCTAAGATGTAAGTATTTAGACAAAGACATTTGCATAATTGGTTTTCATTCATAAAAAAATGTTTTGAACTTCATGTAATAGCTGTAGTAATAAAAAAATATTCCAGTAGTTATCAGAATGTCATCTGGATGCCATCTCTTCTTTAGGAAAGCATGTGAAATCTCAAAGTTAAAAATCCAATTCAGCACATTTTCAAAATCAGGGTTTTGAAAACTGTAGAGTTTTGCAATTGATGTGTTTTGATGTGTTTTGATTTATACACTAGTCACTGTCAGGTCCTTTAACAGGACCTCCTCTTTCCCCTTTGTCAGTTCAGGCTAGCTGGTAAGACCAGTAAAAGCATTCAACAATACCAACTTTGAGGCTGGTGCCCTAAGAGTCTTTTAGGTATTTATCTAGCAAAATTACCCTCACGTTTCAGTAACTCTAAGTGTCCATGAGATTGTGCTAAAGTATGCCCTAATTCAAGGTCTTTGTCTTAGAATTAACATAAAAAGATCCTGTTTCATTCTGACTATAGGTAACTAATTAGTTACAAGTACTTCTGTTTATCTGGCTTCTGAAATTAGTATTTTTCATATTATATATAATTTATAGAATAATATTATTGTTGCAATACAGTGAAGAGCACTCAATAATAAGCATTGTTATGTTTATCTTGAACCATAATTCAACATTGTTTCTTAGAAAGTCAGAGCTATCTTATTCCTGTAAAAAGCATAGTGTTTTATCTATGTTTGCATTTTGCATATACGTGTAATTCTGAAAGTAAAAGTATTTTTTGGTTGTTGGAAATAGAACCATATGATGATAAAAAGTGAAAAAGCCAATTTGATTTCTCAAGAGAAATGCTTCTTCACTAGACACATAAATGGGCACTATAATTCTTATCTATGTTTCTTTGGGGAAATTATTGGTGCTGTCTTAACTGAATGGTTGAATGCTTAGTTGATTTTTTAAAGAATGAAATAAACTTTCTCGGTTGCAATCCATCATTTGAAAGAATTGCTTATAAATGCTCTGGTTCTATAGACATCCACAAAGTAACTGTTCTTGCTGTTATAAAATATGCTTGACAATTAATGTCATATTGATAGTCCAAAAGTGTAAAAGTGATACCTGTTAAACTCTAGGATCATAGGCATGTTTTACATGTTTTCTTTTTTCAGAAGACACACTGAATGGTTTCAGACTGCATGAGTCCAGTTGAGAGTCATTGCTTTGTTTCACTAGATTTTCCTGGGTTCTAAAAGGATGGAAACTAAGCAGCACCTCTGGCTCTTAATTGCTCGAATCATTCATGCATTAAACAATGCACATGCAAAGCAATTAAATGCTGTCAGTGTGAAGTCTGTTTATACAGTTTTGTTGTAAGACCTGGAGAAGAACTTAAAACAGCAATATCTAATAATAGAGAATGTATAATAGAAAGACTTAATAGTGTGGAACAATTCTTTCTGCAGAGGGTTTTGCAGAAGGCACACGGGCTGTCTCTTAGTGCCCAAGGTACTAATGTTGCTAAACACCAGTATTGAGTTGCTGCTGTTGCTTTTTGCAGCCACACCTTTATTCAGGGTTTAGCCAGGCTGTGGTCCTTGGTATGGCAGGAGCACCTGTCCTGCCCAAGGTCTCTGAAATCCAGCTGCTCCCAGCTGTGGCCCTTCAGCTGCCCCAACAGGGATGGGATTCCCAGGGCCTAAGGCAGGTGCCCAGGTGAGCTCCTGGGCGAGCTGCCCGTGCAGCCCGGGCAGGGCCGGGTGGTGCTCGGTGACATCAGGGCTGTCCCTGCCCCTGGCTGGCTGCTGATGCTCAGCTGCTGCGCCGGGGGAGCCGCGGGACACAACCACCGCGCTCAGGGCCACAGCTCAGAGATTGACAGAAGCCTTCAGTCTGGGAAATACTTCCATCTGTAGCACAAATTCTCACTGCAATGCCATCTGCATCCTTTCTTTCTTACGCCTGCAGAATCCTCACCTCATTGTTTGTATTTTATAGCTGTTTGAGATGTGCACAGTCAGTAAACTAAATTTATTTTCACTAATTTTATTTTCAAATGGAGAAAAGCCTGTAAAATTAGGAAATACGGAGTCAGGCCTGGAGGTTTTCTAACTTGTTTATGAGTAGGAGGAAACAAGCGTATTTTGCCAAGTATCTTTAATTGTAAAAATGTTAACAGTAGGTCATTCTGATATTTTTGCATGCAGGGAAAGAAGTAAGATATTATTTTCCTATTACAAATGGGTAAATCATTGGGATTTAAAATGTTTAACTATTTAGTTTTCAATCTGCTGATTTTAACAACAGAAATTTCTGACATATACTTGACTGTGCAGAGATAGTTTATTTCAATCTTCTATTTACATGATGATGTCTTGCAGTAAAGAAAGGGAGGGGGAATGAAAAAAGAGAAAAGGATGAAAGTTCACTTAGAGAAAGGACTTGCTTTGCTTACTGTGTAACTGCAGTGGATGGTAGCACTCAGGTTAGATGAGGAAGAAATTTTAGTTTAAGAAATGACATTGTCAGCTAGAACTCAAATAATTGATTAATTTCTGCAGCACAGCTTGGATGTCTCTGCAGTGATGTTCAAAATGGGTGAGAAATATTTGTGACTTTATATTCAGGTTTATTTTTATCAGGTGAAATACAACATTTCTGCTTTGGGCTGGAATGCTGTCCAGCTTTCTTTCACATTATCTAAATTCTGTGCTGCCACTAAGGGTGCGTTGTTTTGCTGGATTGTGCAATTTCAGGAAATAGTGATAGTTTCCCTTCAAAACCATCAACCATTTCAGATTATAGTGTCCATTATCAGGAAAATAAGCTTTCTAGCTTGCACTTCTTTCATGAATGCTTAGTCTTGTCCAGATGCAGGGATGGCAGTGAGCTGGTTCTTTGATGTAATAAACCAAGCATGTATTCCTAGACACCTCTAAAAATATGAAATCTTTTGAAGTTTTGTGACAGTTGTAAGCAAAAGTTTTTGGCCTGAAAGCTGCAGTGCTTAATAACTTGTGTGCTTGGAATTAGAGTATTGTAAGGCAAAAAAAAAATTACTGATATTGCCAGCAGCATACGCAGTGCCACCATTCCTATTCTGTTGCATTTCACGTGAGACAGATTTATATATAAGAAATTAAATCCAAAGGATTTACATCTATTTGGAACAGGATTATGTTAAAAACAATGAACAGGAATTTCTTTTTTTCCTAAATTACAGGAAAGCAAACTTTCTGACTTTGAAACCTAGTGTCAAGGTTTTTCTAATTCTGCAATGTGTTCTTTTATTTTGATGTCTCTTTTCTTTTGTGCCAGTGGGGTAGCACAGTATAATGTCACTTCAAATTTCTCCTATTTTGAATGATTTTTGAGATTTTATTTCTTCCATATCAGAGATGGTGTTTGGTGGCAATTCCTCATTAGTCTCAGCTTATTTATGGGTTTCCTTATCCCCTTTGATAATACTTGTCAATCTTGCTCCGTGTTATATAGAAAGTAAAAAATAGTAAGAAATATTCCTTGCTTAGTATTAGGGCAATAGTATTTCTAATAACTGTAGAAGTGTATTATTTTACTCATCTCTTTCTGTCCTCAGATGTATCTGACTCTCCTTTTCATACAACACACCTCAATGTTCTTGAGGTGGTAAAATTTGCTATCACTATCACTGCCTTGATTGCTCCAGGCTTTCAGTAATAATGTGTTGTTCTTTCATTTCTCTCTTTGCTTTCTGCTTTTTAATAGGTAGACATAAGATTAAAATTTAACATTCTTTAATAGGCATGTTTGACAAGCACAGAAGTTAATGAGGTGGTATTAATAACTTTTTATCAAAGTATTTACTTGGGGTTTTAGATCTAACAAGTTACATTAGACCTGACTTTAATATCATATTTTTAATTAAAAAAAGGAGGTTTAATGAAGGTATGTTTGTAACTAGGGAACATTTTCTACTATGTTGTTTTGTTTTGATTTCATTAAAAAGTAAATGGTCCTACACATAAGATTCAACAGATAATGAATTCTCAGTTATGGCTTGTAATTTGAATAGAAATGGGGAAGCCTGGCATTCTGGAGAAATTGGATCCGTAGGTATGAAGTCAGGACTAGTCTGTACTTGGTTCAGTAAAATGTAAGTAGATACCCTTAATTAGTTTGTACTTAAAAGAAAAATCCCCACAACCAAACAAAAAAATCCTTACTTTTTCATCATAATCTGCTTGAGAACTTATTATTAAGCAAAACCTTTGTGCTGATAAAAATACTGCCTTTTAGATGTGAGCATTGTTTCACATTGAAATATGGAGAATTTCAATGGCATACTGTTTTTATACTCTTAAGAAAACAATGAACATTTGCTTTGCATAGAATAGCAACAGCTAGATAAACAAAATTGTATGATATAGTGAAAAGAGAAGTGATTTTATTGTCAGCTTGCAAATAAGAAAATTTAGATTAATTTTTTGTTCTTTGATTTGACCATCACCATATGGGTGACACATAGGTTTACATTGATGGGAGAATTCACCTTTAAGTCTATTGGAGAATCTGTAAGAAAAATGTATAACACAATTTTTATAGTTTTTTAGAATGTTTAGTGTTGAGTCTTTTTATTTCTAGGAGAAGTTCATGGATGGGATGCTAATTTTAATAAAGTATTCAAAAAAGCTTCAAACTTGCTTTTGTTTGCTAGAAGATCTGTGTTTGAGAGTGGAAACAAATACACATGAAGTGAAATTTCTCCAACACTTTTATTCTGTAAGGCATATTCTTTCAACAAGAAAGTAACCCCAATTTTTACTCAGTGATTTTTATGTTGCTGTTACTGCTTTTTGCTCGCAGTTCCACAATTGCTAAAACAACTTTTAAAGTCAAGCAGTTTTGTTACTGTCCTTTACTGCAGCCTTTTGTTGAGTTGAATATTAAATAGTGTCCTAGTCTCAATTCAAACAAATATCACAGAAAAGGCTTATTTGGTTTAATGGATAAACCTTGTAAACCAGCAAACAGCTTATAAATAATGTACTATTACTGGGCTGGTGAAAATTTAATTGAAGAAAGTAGTCTAATCAGCATTGCCCTGTCCAAAAATGTGGACTGTTTCCATAACAGTCTAACATAGTATTGATATTGCAGAAGATTACATGGGACAGGACTGAGGAAGTTGCCAGAAATTATTAGAAAAGCCTTCAGAAGAAATTGTTATCAAAAATCTTGTAATATGCTGTTATAACCAGTAATTTTTACTGTTTCAGGTGTATACACATTTTAATTGTTTTGAAATTGAATAGAGAGGCACCTTGTCAGTGTATTGTATTTTCTGAAAAACTCAGTCCTACCACAGAGGAAGAGTTAACGAGAAGCTTCTGGAGATGGTAAGCTCATGACCAGAGGCTGTTAAATGCAATGTTGCCTTGTTCTTGCTCCTGGAGCATGCAGATTCTATCAGGAAAAGTGTGTCTTCAGTTACCCCTTCTATCAAACTATCAGGATTTGATTTCTCCTATGTGTATGCTCATATATCAGGATGAATTAACTGAATGATCTAATAGTGGGAAACTCCCCCACCCCTCCAAAATTCACCATCCTTGCCTAACATTGGCTAGAGGTGTGGTGGTTACCACATATTAGTTAAAAAGTAGTAAAATTCACATTATTTTGTGGATTTTCAGCCCACAAAATGGGAGAGTATGTTTTTATGTGTAAGAACTTAATGTGACAGCAAAGCTTTTGGACATTTTTTCCCCAACACAAATTAATATTCATCTCTGTCACTTTCTGACTGCTGGCAGTTCATTCTGGATATCCACTTAAGAGTGAAACAATGCTAAATGACAATGAACTTCCAACTTAATTTGGTAAACTATTGGCTGTGACAAAATATGCTTCAAACTGCTTGTTTACTTCTACATTTCATGTAGGCTGCAGGTTTAAAAAGAGGATTTATTTTTATTTTTCCTCCTAGAGCCACTGACTTCTCCCCCTCCTCCCGTAGATTTTTTTATGGGTTACCTGAGGTAGTTCTTGAGACATTCAAGCTCCAAATATAGAATGACCACAACAGAATTCCAGATGAAAGCTTTGAGTGTGTTCCTATATGTTTTATTTAACAGCTTCTCAATTTAGGGTCACATGTTTCGGATTCTAGCTAGTTAAATTTTTAGCAGTCTTTAAGGATGTAATGTAACATACAAAGCTCTTGCATTTAGGCATTCTCATGGTAGATATTCTCAGACACAATAGCTGAAAAGCAGAATGTGTTTTTTCCTAAGTTACCTTCAGATAGAACTTCTGGGTTATAAGCCTGTTATCCTTGGATGTAGACTCCCTTCCAGATAACAGTGATCAGTGGTGTATCCTTCCTAGGTCAGATAGTTTTAGGCAGACAGTGTAAAACACACTTGAGAGCTCTTACGCTCCTGTTGAGAGCTGTTCACATTGATTTAGCTTGGGAAGGGCTGGAGTTTGCACAGCCTGTCAATTTTGGGTCATTTGAGCTGACTGCAACAACCTCCCATATAAGATTCTGACTTTGCCGCCGTGGTAATCAACCAAGACCATAATTTTCTTGTAATTCTGTGTAGAATAGTTCATGTATGTTTGTAGTATCTATGCAACTACCAGTGAATGAGAATCCTGCTGTACTTGCATAAAAACAGAGGGAAGGAATGAGTCCTATATGGAAGAGCTTCCAGTTTGTCCCAAAAGTAAACGGGTGGTGGGACATGGAGACCTAGCCGTGCTTGCTCCATGGTTGGTTTGTCATGACAGTGCAGAAAAAGTAGTGCTAAAGGCTTGATTAATAAGACACGAACAAGAAATATTGGTGGCTGTCTTTGGAAGTAAATGAAAGCTGCCTGTCTCCAGTCTAATAATCCTCCTGCCCAATCTACCCTCCTCGTGTCTGCCTGCAGCAATGAAAGTGTAGGAGTTTGAAGCGAGAGTTCTGTTTAGCAGGATTATATGAAATTCTCATAAAATGAGAACACCACAACTTCACAGACGCAATTTAAGTTGAAGTAACTATTTGAAAACCTATTATAGAAGAGTCCATGCACAAAGAATGTATTAGTTTAACAAAACCAATTTCAGTTAACCTGGCATGACTCCAGTAACCAGATTCCATGGGAATTGCCTACATTCTGCTAACCATCTGTATCAGTAGTTCATGGTTGCTGTATAAACATAATTTTCTAGTTATAGAAGATTTTATATAAATGTAATTCTTGGCATTATTATCCAGTTTTGACTAATACATGTTTTACAAAGTGCAGAGCAAAGTAGCTGTCCTGCTGTGAATGGCATCCTCTTCCATTACTTACACATTCAAATCATTGTTTCCTCCAGTGTGTATCCTCAAATGAAACCTCATGAAAGGATCTGATGAAAGACATCAGTTAAAATACCTGTTTTATTTAAAAATACCCATAATTTTTCCTTCTTTGCTTTTACAAAGTGTAGAGGTGTGACTGCCTTGGTGAGTTAAGGCAATTCAGAGATATCTAAAGTCTTACGTGACATGAGATAAAAAAACAAATTACACAGCCTTGAAATATGGCAAGGAAGACTTTGTTCTACTGCAATAAGGTAGATTTTAAAAAATAAAAAACTCCCAGAGCACAATAATTTTGTTCTTATCCAACAGATATTATTATTAACTGGTAATCTTATTTTTTTTTTTTACTTAAAAGTTCAATAAACAGCCTGAGCTTTCACATGGTACTGAAAATGAGCTTCTTGATGAAGAGGTCAGCTGTAGTTTGTGAGAGTTTTTCCCAGTGCATGCTTTTTAAGCTTGAGTACTTTTATCTCCTCTTCCTTACTTACCCACATCTGTGGTGAAAATTATCCCCATTTTTGGATCATGATGGCATCTTTGTTTTTGCCACTGTTCTGGAGCTAANGCTCGATATAATTTTATAAGGCAAGATGGAAATGAGTTGTTTATATCTTGAAAATAAAAAATATGTTTGAATGTCTTCTAAGGATGCAACAGCCTTGTTAGGAAAATGTACTTTTGTTGAATCAATGGAATCAGAGCACATACCTAAAAG